>OZ025807.1:0-287122 GCA_964019425.1 Flectonema sp. DT1601 | reverse complement strand
AGCAGCCTGAACGAGAACTGAATGAACCTCCGATGGAACAATTGCCATCAGTTCATTGTTGTGCATCACGAAGATCAAGCAGCGCACCAGCACTGAGTATGGTGTCTGGTATTGTAGGAATACCTATTGTAGCAATGCCTGTATCAACAGAACGAATTATTTCATGGAAAGTTCCACTGATCTGGAATGAAGCCTACAATGGTAATCTTGAATCAATAAAACAACTCGTCAAGGAAGATCCGTCCCTATTGGACTCTCTAGGATACTTAAAAACGATGCCAACGTGTCAAGTCAGTACTGCTCAGCGTCTTGGACTACGAAAGCTTCGAAACAATAATATAACAACGTACTCAATCCTTCCTGCTCCTCCAGGAGATGATTCGAAAGCAACGCCTTTACATTTCGCTATAATGAACGGTAAAATAGATGTTGCAAAATGGTTTATAAAAAAAGGTGCTGAAATGCAACTTTCATGTCAGCAAGGTGGGACTGCTATTCAACTAGCGTCAAAACATGACAATCCAATTGTTTTAAAAACACTTTACAAAGAACTTGAAAAACAAAAAGGAAACCAAAAGGGAGTATTAAAGCGCATAGCTGGAATTTTTCACTGATGTTTAAGACTGTTTTTTTTTTTTTTTTTATTAGAATAAAAATGCACCTGTCCCTTATGTTTTAAATTATAATGGAATAGAAAATAATAAGTAAAACCCACCATTTCTTGTAGATTTTCCCTAATTGTTAAACTTTTTGTCGTCTTAAAATAAAAAAGAAGAAAAAGAAAAGAAACTTTCTTAAACGTGTCATTTAGATTATTTTTTAAACTTTTATCTTTTATTGTACTAAGTAAAGTGTTATTGAATTACGATTTCTTTTTTTTTTGGTTTTTAACTTATCTCCCTCCCCGCCACAGCAACCTTTTATTCGAATCCACAAACCAAAACCAAATTAACAAAATGCAGGTTCTTTACTTTCCGGTTCCCGTTCAGGCTGCCTCACAGTCAATGCCTCAGATGCAGAGCATGAATCAGCTGAACCACCTTAACCAGTTTGGACAGCTAAATCAGTTGAATCAAATGGGACAGCAGGTTATCAACTTTGCTCCAGTTCCAGCTCCTCAACAGGCGCTTCAACGACCAGCTGCAGCCCAGCCTGTCCAGCAGGTTGCTGCTCCGCAGCCTGTTGCTGTTCCGCAGCCACAACAAGTTGCCGCACCAGCTGTTGCTACACCAACTGCTCAGGCAGCTAAAAGAGTTCCAAGACAACCAAGAGTTGGTCACTCTGGTGACAGAAGATCTGGAAGATCACCTCCACGTAACACTGACTGGATTTGCGTCTCATGTTCAAACTGTAACTGGGAAAGCAGAAAGTGGTGCAAACGATGTGGAACTATGAAGCCAAATGCCGAAGGTGCTCAGACTACTCCAGTTCAGACTGAGACTCGTACTCCTCAAGTACAGGCACCTATTCCAGTTAGTACTTCAGTAGTTGATGATGTTACACAGAAAACTGTTAAGAGTGTTGAGATGGGAGGTAACAATGGAAGTTCATCATCACTAACATCATCTGTTGGACCAGTTTCGAGTGTTAACGATGAAGTTGCTTTGATGACAACAATTGCTGAAGAAGATTCCGACGATGACTCCGGCGAAGAAGAAAACCTTTTCCAATCTCAGCTGTTGGAACTTGTTGAGGCCGTCAGAATCTCATCTCTCGGACAGGAGGAAGAAGCTGCCGCTCAATGCGAATCTCCATTTCTTGCGATGTTTGAAAAGAGCCGCAGGCAGTAGGCAATTGCAAACTCAACAAAAAAAAAAAAAACAACACCAAAAACCAAAAAAAACACAATGAAAACAAAAACGTGGATTTCCCTTCCACTCATCTACCAGGGTCCCACAAAAAAAAAAAAATATAAAAAAATGTAAAGACAACCAAGAACCAGTGCTAGCTAGACCGTGTCTGCTTTATTTTCCGTATTTCTTTGGCTTCGGCCGTTGGTATTGCTCGTAGCTATTTTTTAGTAGGAAAGAAGAGAAGCCTCCCAGTATTTTTCTTTTTTTGCTGGAGGGGAATGAAGGAAAAAAAAAGAAAATTTTTTTCGTGAACAAAAGAATGATAAAGAATTAAGTTAAGAAAAAGAAAAAAAAAAGAAAAAAAAAAAAATAGAAAAAGAAAAAGAAAAGAATAAGTAGAAAAAGAACAAAAATAAATAACGAAAAAGCTTGAACACGGCAAATAAAAAAAAAAAGCGTAAGAAAGAACAAAAAAAAAAAATAAAAAAATAAAGAACACATCTTCTTCTTCTTCCTTCTCTCTTGATTCCTCTTTGCCATGCAGAGCCTCCCCACAAATATATTTATTAATAAGGGAAAAAAAAAAAAAACATACAGCTAACGTACTATTGACTCCAACAATATGAGACCCAGTTACGGAGTTGCCCCAGAAAGAATAGTGGTAGAACCGTAATTTATTATTTTTCTTTTTTTTTTTGTTGGCTTGCACCAACCAGCGGCTATTCAATTTACTACGTCTTTGGGAATTAAGCGAAGGCTTGCTCACCTTAACTTACCAGTGGTTACTTCTGTTTGTAACAGCATTCTGTTGTTGAGATGTGGCTTGCCATGCATCCTGTTCTTTCCGCCTCTTGTGCAAATATAATTTATCTCTAATTCAGCCCTGTTAAGTTTTTTTTGAAATATTTTTTTTTTTTTTTTTTAAATATTCCCTTCTTATGTTGCTTTCTTTTTCAGCTACGTTTTTCTGACCTTCACCTTTTTTTTTTGAGATTTTTACCCTTCCCTTTCTTTAGTCGTTTATTTCTTTTTTTTGTTTTTTTTAGTCATTTTCTTTTGCAACGAGTCAAGAAACATGGTAGTTTCCGCGTTGGGATACCTGCTTGCTGAAAGTGTCTAGCAAGGCAAGTCAGATGTATGTTATTAAAAAAAGAAGAAACAATTTTTTCCCCTTCTTCTTTTGAGTGGTCCCTGCTCCTTCACTCCTTAGGAAGGAAAAAAAAAAATAAAAAAAGAGAAGGAGGGACTTTGTGCTTTTCTTGAACACAACGAGGAGTTATGCCCGTTGTGGTCTGAGGCTCCTTCTTCTTAGTTAATCTTATCGGGGTCTACACTTCTTCTTCACCCACCTGCATTCTAACGCTCGTTTCTGGGTGTGTTATCCCGACTGTTCCACAGTGATGCTTCCATTTGTTTTTCTTCTTCTTTTTTTTTTTTGGGGCGGGGGAGGTTTTTTTCTTGTTATTTCTCACCCCCTAAAATAATCCTGCTAAGTACTTGTTGTACATGAAACGATTGCCGAAAAAAAAAAAAAAAAAAAAACAATAACTCAAGTCACTACTCTCTCTCTTCTCTCTCTCTCTCTCTCTCTTTCTCTCTCTCAATAACATGTTTAGAGCGAATAATTTCTTATGTTTGGAATGATCATTGCTGTATTCTTGTTCGAATGGGCCACTAGGAATTCCTCCTTCGTAGCTCACAGTCATAGGGGATGGGCTTACGTCATCGTACACATGTAATCTTGGCATGCACTGCTTTCAAGTTGCATGTGAAGGCTGTCTCTTTTTTCGTTTTCAAGTTCCACCCCCTTTCAAAATTCTTCTCGGGATTGTTCTTCGATAGATAAGAGCAATTTTAGTAAGGAGTTTTCGCGCCTTCCGTATTTCTTTTTTTCTATTTTTTTGTCAAACCAACGTGTTGGGTTAACTGTGAAGCGCAGCGATCTTCAACCTTTATCGGTAGTTTGCTTTGCTGCCTTCGCGGCTCTCTTTGAAAGAATGAACTAAATCTTTATTTTTTCTCCTGTACAAGAAACAGGGAAATTATCATCTTGACGACGTGTCTTCGCCGTGTGGGTTGATTTCTTTTCCCATTGGGTTCTTCGGGGCGTTAGAGCTTTTTCCTAGGCAAGTATTGGTGCATTGCTAGTATTGTTTTAGTACGTAGCCTAAAATGACCTCGCCTCAGCTCTGGAAAAGAAAAAAGAAGGGGAGCGGAGGGAAAAAAAAAAATAATGAGATAGGGTATTTTGTGTATCTTTTCTTTTTCCTCCTCCGTTCTTTTTTCGTTTTGTTCCCTTATTTATTTATTTATTTATTTTCTTTTTTTTTTTTTGCGCTTCAATGTTCCTTCTACCCATCCCGTTGTTTGTCGTTTTTTTTTTTCACAAAAAAAAAAAAAAAAAAAAAAAAAAAATCAGCACCACCGATTATTTTAAAATGCGGACAATGTTCTTCATTAATGCTGTTTTGGTGTTGTTTTTTTCCCTCTATTTTTCTGTTCTTTCTTTTGTTTTCAAGGAAATCTCACTGAATACTTGGATTGTGATGGTTAATAAGGTCCTCCCGTCGAAAACGGAACCACATTGCAACGTATTCCATCTGTAGGGCAGTACTTCAGCTTTCTCCTCTTCATTTTAAAGTGAGAGATTTCTTTCCCCTTCTCTCTCCCCTCTGTAAGACATCAAAAAGGATCAATTTACCCTTTTCTGAACTGATCTGGATAAGGCATTTCTGATCTTTTTTATTTATTTATTTATTTTTTTGTTGTTGTTGCATTTGTTTTTTATTGAAAATTCGTTTTTTTTCTTTTTTTTTTTTCTTCCTTTACTCCTACAACTTTTCGTGTAGTGGTATTTTTATCTATCAACAAAAAAAAAAAAAAAAACCTTGTTGGATTACAATAACTAACGGGGGAAGCCGTGATACCGTGTCAACTGATAGGTTAAATAATTTTTCAGTCACTTGAATTCATACCCAGTAAAGAGACAAATAAAGCAAGCATTAATTATCGTTAAGACATATTCGGCGTTTTCTTTCTTTTTTTTTTTTGGCGTCTTACCTTTTTTTCTGCTTCATTCTTTTTTTTCCCCTTATTTTTCTTGATGTTATTCGTGTGCACCTTTTTTTTTTTTTTGTTTCTTTGTCTTATTCAGGCTTTTGATGATGTTTGTGGCTGCCTTGCCTTTTTATTGAAATGCAATTCTGTTCCAGTCTGTTACTCAGCTTCTCCTAGCAAACGGTTTGACTGTGATATGTTAGAATTACGTTATGATGGATTGAAGTTGAAAATGCCACAAACGTGCGCGTTCTCTCGTAGACAGAAAAGGAGGGAATATCCAAGCAATATCCTGTGTACAAGAATAACAAGGTTTAAAACAACTACTATTTTTTTTTATTTTATATATTTTATTTCTGTTTGTCGACTTTTCCATTTCCCCCCTTCCCAGCCATTAAAAACCTTAGCACTGCATCAGTTCCGTTAACTGTGAAGGACATTAACTCTTCCTCCAAAAATAGTGAAAAAAAAAAAAAAAGATTTAAATTTATACCAATCATCGCGAGAATGGTACAATATTCTGACCAACGAGTATACTGTGAATATTGCTTCAGATAATGAGGCGAATTCTACTCTGCCCCATGGTGCTGTCTACTCGACCCTTCTAATGTTGCTCAAGCAAGACATGTGTAGCATTATTGTTTCTCTGAAACATGTCCGTTTTTATACATTGATGTTGTTACTTTTTTGCATGTTCCTTCTACACGTAAAGGTTTGGTATTGAAAAAAAAAAAAAAAAAAAAAAAAAATAGGCGCTACAATAGCAACGTTGTTTTTGCTGGCCATCTATTATAATGAGAACTCTTGACACCTTACCCGGTTCTTTTTTTTTTTTGGGTAGAAAGAGAATTTTTTTTTTTTTTTATATATGTTTTTTTTCCCCCAACCTCTGTTAAAGAGGAAAGTTGCAGAGATTCGCCAATGTTCAGAAGAAGGAAAAAAAAAAAAAAAACACAAAAAAAGAGAAAAAAAAAACGAGGAACATATTTGCTGCTTGTTGCACAAAGCACAGACTAACGTTGTATATAATATTTGAAGAGCTGTTTAAGGATAAGCGTATTTCTTCTTATTTAAATGAGTTGTGTAAACAAGCGAGCATCGTTGCCTATTCTTTTATTCTGTTCCACTTTTTTTTCACTCTCTGTCTCACAGGTCCTTGTTTGCGCACAATTAACATTGATTGTTAGAAGCGCGTTGAACTGGGTTGTTGCCAGTAGGCTTTTTTTTTATATACTTGCAATGCATACTGTTTGTCGAGAGATTTTGATCATTCTTATTTATTTATTTATTTATTTATTTTTTCCTCCTTGGCGGGAGTGTTTGAAAAAAAAAAGTAACGAGTTTTTATTGGTTGCCCCCCCTTTCAAGAAAAGTACAAGCAAAATTCTTCCTATTTGCACATTTCGTTTTGTATTGTTTTTCTAAATAAAATCTTTTTATCTACCTCTCCGAGCGCTCTGCGCCACTGGAACTCAGAAATTCAGTTTTTTTCAAAAAGAAAAAAAAGAAAAGGCATGTTCCCAAACCCGTTTTTTTAATTTTTTTAATTTTTTTTTTTTTTTTTTATTATTTGGAAAAAGTTGTTTCTTTTTTTTTAAGTTTGCTATTTGTAATTGAAAACCCTTTCAAGTCTTAAACAAAGATCCCCCCATAAAGATGAGTTCTTAATTTTTCTACAAACCAACCATAAGCGGTTATCTTGGTGCAGTTATCCGAAAGATCATTTCAATGATTGCTATAAGTATTATTCTTTTTTTGTTTTTTTTTTCCTTTACCCCCTTCTGTTTCCCTCCTCTCAGCATTCTTTTTTTAAGTATAAAAAAATGATAAATGACTTATGTGTGTGTCGGACTTATGGTGCACGTAAAGTCGTTAATCGAAGTGCCATACTAAGTTCTTGTATTATCACGCACTTATTTTTTAAAACTGTGGTCGGTATTTTCAAGTGCTGGATTGTTGTTTCCTTTAAGATGATTTTTCACAGTCGAAAATCCAAGTGCCTAGTTTTTTGTTGTTTGTTTGTTACTCTGGTTTACTCACAGTTATTTATAAGCAAATTCCTTTTTTTTTTTTTGTACCGACGTTTGTCGGAGAACTATTCAGATTAAGAGCCGTTTATTTATTATGTAAAAATGTTAACTGCGTTCAATAAACTCATATTTTAACTGCGTTCAGTATTGCTGTTTCTTTTTTTTATTTATTTATTTTTTTATTATTGGTTTTCTTATTGCTCAGTTTATTGTTGCAGTGGAAACATTTTGTTAAGTTTTTTTTTTTTTTTTTTTTAATCACGCAGTGTTTCTTGGACTGCGGGAGGCAAACAAAAAAAAAAAAAAAAAAAAGAAAAGTACAACATCTAAACCTCAAAGTTAGCTACGTTGTTCTTGGGGTTTCCTACTATGCAAAAGCAATATCAATCAGAATGTTTTCAGTTGCGGATTAGACTTGAGGAATGTCAGATACTTACACCATTTTTATTATTTTTTTTTTTTTTTCAAAAAAAAAAAAAAACTCAAAATTTTTATTATTTCCACCCCTATGAGGGTTAAAGTCAGTTTTTTTTTCCTTTTTTTTTGTGAAGAATAGGAAATTTAACACAATAACGGAATAC
The DNA here is from genome assembly GCA_964019425.1 of Flectonema sp. DT1601. Classification (NCBI taxonomy): domain Eukaryota; phylum Euglenozoa; class Diplonemea; order Diplonemida; family Diplonemidae; genus Flectonema; species Flectonema sp. DT1601. Next base: position 279,661 of record OZ025807.1, on the reverse strand, counting down.
CCGTGATAAAAGTAGTTTTTCTTTGCAGGTTGAATTTTCAACTCCTCATCTTCTTTTTTTTTTTACTTCATTTTTCTGTAAGCATATGATTGTCTGTCTGTCAAACACTAATTTTGTAAAATTAAAATAATTCGTTTTTTTTTATGACAGACTTAGGGCTTAAAATTTTTGATACTTCGTCCAAAGTCCACCCGTATAATTCTTTTTTTTTTTTTTTCGTTTTTTTTGGTTCTCCCTTGTTAACTTACTAACTAATGATGAGAGAATAGAGGCAAAAGAAGTAATATGGATTACTCTCGAAAAACCTAAATACGTTACTTCCTGTATCCTTAACTGATGTTAAGTAATCGTTCATGTTAATATGATGTAATTTAGTTGTATTTTTTATTAGTTCAAACAGCATCAGCTCAATCTAAAGGACGCTTCAAGAACAACTATGATATTCAACCTCATAGAAATCAATATTGTGTTTTAACAGAAGCGTTGTTTCGGTAGTAGTGAGCTACGAACTAACATCGAAAAAAAAAAAAAAAAAAAAAAAAAAGAAGTTTAGACATGGGGAGCTCAACTTGTAGTACGTAGCCCCCGAACTTCCAGAATCGACAACACGATATCTGGATACTTACCCCTACTGATATTTTTTTAGTTATGTACGAGCTAGTATTCTGCTAAATCTTCTGTCATTTCTTTTTTTCTTTCAGTATTACCTAATTTAGTATTATGAAGTTTCTTACTGTTTCTACATTGTCAAAAACTATTCATCTTTATTAAGGTTTAAATACAAAATTCTTTTTAAATTAAATAATTATTCGGACTGTATGGTATCATTATGTTCATCGCGTGTCAGATATAAAAAGTACGACATTCACGCCAATTTGCATTATTTTTTTTTTTGGCTTCACCTATGAGACAACTAGTAAAGCTGCTTGCTTGCAGACTTTTTCGCTTCAGCAGTGTAAACGACGGCTTCACAGCATGGTCTATGTTTCTTGCTATTAAAGATCACACAGTTAGTGGTATTCTTAACACAAAAAAAAAAAAAAAAAAATAAAAAAGTTATTTTTGTGACGGTAGGCAAAATATTTTGAGAACAAAAAAAAAAAAAAAAAAAAAAAAAAACACTGTAGATAGTCTGCCAACCCGGTTAAATGGGACCTGCATTCTTGTACGTTGTTTGATGTTGGTAGCAAAAAAATAAATAAATAAAAAAAAAAAACCTTTTTCCAGTATCCCTACTCAATACCCGTGGATGCGCTAGAAGACATGGTAAGATATTATACGGTAGTGTTTGTTTGTGCGCAATCTTCAGTACAGGCAAGCACTACTGGTTCTTTAACCGTGTCTCTACTCCCGAGCGGTATTTCCCCATATTTTTCTGTTTTTAATTCTTTGTTCCCCTCACAAACCAATTCTTTTTCTTTTTTTTTTTTGTGAATAAAAACTAATTTTCCTTTCCAAAAAAAAAAAAAAAAAAAAAAAAAAATCTGAGACAGTAAGTATAGTGGCGCTTCGTGCCCTTTTCCAATCACCCCCCACAATGTTACATCATGTTGTTTTTCGTGAGACAGCCATAAAGTTTGATGTTCTTTTTTACCACTCTTTAATATTTATCTGTTTCTTTAAGTACTTCTTTCTTCCTTGAAAGAAATCGCTTTCCGTTGCGAAGCACTCTGTAGCGGATGAAGGACATTATTTGATTTGTTCTCTCTCGCAGCTGTTTTTGATATTCTGTGTTTGGCCGTTGTGCATTCGATCGGTGAATGTTTCAACAGTTTTAAAAAAAAATAATTGTCAGCCAGTTGTGAGTATTCATTACTTACAGCTTTATCTCCCTTCCCTACCTGTATAGATTCTACAGCCACTTTATTCAGTCGTGTGAATAGGACAGCCGTTTCTTTTACTCACGATATGAGCGAGTGTCGTGTGGAATTCTATAGCCAAGAGTTGCACATCTAAACGACGTTTTTTTTTTTTTTTTTTTTTTTTTTGGATATTATAATTTATAATTTATTGTTATTCTTTTAGGTTTCTGCTATAATCGTTTTTTTTTTTTTCCATTTCTACAATCCTTCCTGTATGTTGAAGGCCATGCAGCAAACAATATTGCTTACTCTCCAATTATTAATTTCGTCCTTTTTATCATCGCTCGCACAATCAAAAAAGTAGCTAAGCTGAGAAACAGAGGGTTTTCAAAGTTACAGGTTCTTGGTAAGTGACCGTGTACAAAAACAGAGAACCCTAACGTCAGTTTATCTTGCTTAGTTGTGTGCTTTATTTAATATTATTTAGTTTTTTTTTATTTTTTTTTTTATCGCCTTCCTTTTCCTCGGAGAATTATTATTGTCCGTTTATTGACTCTAGTGCCGGACGTGGATCGTTGGGCGCTCTTAATTCACTCTCAGATACTGAAAATATTGAAGGGAATAGTATACTGAAAAGGTTACCAGTACCTAATAAACTTAACTGCACCAACTGCTGTCTCTCTGAAGGACTTGCAAAGTTCATGTTGCGCGTTATTACGCTCTCTTATTCGTCGACTGTTTTCAGAGTGACAGTAAGCAGACTTCTGGTCTTAACCGTTGCAGGAAAATGTTACCTTTCAGTAACTTGTTACTTCCCTTCTTTTTTTTTTTTTTTTTTTTTTTTTAATTGTTTTTTCTCGGTCTGTCTGGGGTTTGCTTTCATTTTTTTTTTTTTTTTTTTATATGTTCAAAGTTTTACCGAAGAGATGTTATATGGTAATAGGTTTGATCATAGAAACCCGTCTCCCCTTTCCGCAATGAAAAGGGGCATCTTTTTTTTCCACAATAATAGTTAGGTGTAGTGCTATTTGTTGCAACTTTCTTACGCAATTAGTTATGTACTCTGTACTCTGCATCTGGAAAAAAGAAAGAAGAAAAAGTGATAAAAAAAATAAAATAAAGGGGAAATTTTTTAAAAAAAAAAAAAAAAGTAAAGAAACATGAGAGAGGAAGAAGAAGAAGAAGAAGAAGAAGGAAAAAAATAAAAAAATAAAAAAGAACTCACAATAAACACGAACAAAAAATCTTCCCCAACCCGTAAACTTTTTTTTTGAATTTTCAGTGGCAGCAGAATGAGATGTCAGTTATAGGAAGTAGCAAAGAAGACAGTGTGATCGTTTCCATGCACTGTGCTTGTAGCTTTGTTACCGTAAAACAATGTCATCGAATTTCCTGCATACCTGAAGACTCTGGTAGATGACAAAGGGATAAGAATAAGAAACGAAAAAGAAGGAAAAAAAAAAAAAAAAAAAAAAAAACAGTAAAGCAGGGTACAACTCTACTACCAACTTCTCTTCTGTAAGCCTCCTTTTTCCCGCCCTTCATATGATTTTTTGTTTTTATTTTATTCTTCCTGCCTATTTTTTGCATTTCTTAGTTGGAATACTATTGTTCTATCGACTATGTCTTTCCCATGCCGCGACCACGAGACTCATATCCTGCGCGGTAAAAGAAGGTCCACGTCTTTCCGGAAAGAGAGTGTTTGCTAAATAATCATTTTTTTTTCTTTTTTCTTTTTTTTTCCATTAAACATAGATGGAAGTGCCCTACAATTTGGAGGGCGTGTAGGGCGCTTGTAGGGCGCTTTTAATATAAATATTATTTTGGAGGGCTCTTTTTTTTTCCTTTTTTATTACTATAAGACAGCTAAATTGACGGGGACTTACACTGACGCACAAGTATTTTGACGCAGAAGCCAAAAAAAAATTTTGACATGCTTGGCAGTCTGTCGAAAAAGAGAAAAAGGGGTGTCACGGGGTTCGAACCCGAGACCTCCAGGTCATGGTTCGACGGTCAACAATGGCAAAAGCAATGGGCCACTAGGAAGGTGAGAGCTTCCGGTGCCTGCTGCAATCCCTGAAGCTGAAACTCATTTCAGTGGACGATGCATCCCAGATCTACAAGGAGCTGATTAGCCCGCAGAATGCACCGAGTCGAATATGGAGGGATTCGAGGAGGGAGAGTGCGTTCTTGCTAACCTGTTAATAGGCCGGTCTTCACGGTACCTTGTGAGAAAAAAAAAAAGTTTACTGGTGGCAAGTAAACTGATATCCCAGAGACGCATTTGATCGGGCGAACCGGAGAAAAGTCAAATAAGATGCGATTCGACCCCTCGCTGAGGGCAGGGGTGTGTCAAAATGAGCTCGGCATTATATTAAATTTAATTAAAAAAGCGCCCTCCAGCGCCCTATTTTGGCCCTACAAATTTTTGTGGCTGGTTTTCACCAGGCGCCCTCCAAATTTGGAGGGCACTTCCATCTATGATTAAATATATTTTCTTTTTTTTTATTTATGCAGAGGCATTGCATGATGCCGTGTGTTCCAGCTACGGTTGACACTCACCTTGTCTTCTGTTTTCAGTATCAAATTATTTACAGGTCTGGAATTGCCTTGTAAACTCTTAAAGTGACTGCTGTCTGACGCAAATAAAGCTACTCAAATGAGACATCGAAGGCTTTGATTTCATATTTTTTGCGCCGTGTTTTCTGATTTTTGGTGGCTTGTCGTAATCGGGGAAAAAAAAAAATAAATAAATAAATAAATAAAAAAACAAAACTGTTTTTAATAATTATTGAATGAAAATCTACGTTAGTCCTAACAGTTGGTTAGTAAAAATTCCTGGCGATCGGGGAGAGAGAGGAATGAGTCATTAGTCTTTGTAGGATATTCATTTTCGTGAATGTGATGGAGGTGCGTAAATTTGTGTAATGAAATTTGAGCACTTCCATCGTTGTTTTCTATGTAGGTAAAAGCAATCTGAGCCCGTGTGCCTTGGATGTGAGTGGGTAAAAAAAAAAAAAAAAAAACTCTTTTTTTAGGAGTTGCTGAAGATTAATAATATATGTGTCTTCTTATATACCCCACATGTTGAGTTCAGCTCAACTTTGAATAACCATGCTGAAGATCTTGCTTTCTAGTTTCTGTTTACATCTAATCAATTAAATGCTATACTTCTCTAAGGCCGGTTGTAGGCTTTTAAGATTCTTTTTGCCTTTATATACATAGGTATTTTGCCCCGTTTCTTAATTTTTTTTTTCTACGTCTTAATTTTTTTTCTCTTTTTTTTTCCTTACGACTGCTGAATGGTTGGCGAAGAGAGAATGTGACAATATTTTTTTTTTCCTCTTTTTTTTTTGCTTCGATTCTCTTCTACCCTTTTTTTTACGGATTACGCAGAAAATGAGTTCCTTCTTGGGGCCGGGTTTATAACAATTGGCAGTAAAAGCTTAAATACGAGCTTTTTTTTTAAAATTCATTTTAAACACCATTCTTCTTTATTCCCTCTTTTTTTTTTTTTTCTTCTTTTTTTTTGTTATAGTGCTTAGTGCTCTAGCGACCTCGAGGATCGACCAGTTTGTTTGTTTGTTTGTTTTTTTTTATTTTTTTTTTTTTTTGAAAATTATTATTATTTTTTCTAACAATGATGGTACGTTAGCGCGGAAGGTTTCTTTGATTTTCTGTCCCTTGAGGATTCTTGGCCTATATACATATATGTTTTTTTTTCTTCTTTTTTATTTTTTCCCTTTTTTTTTTTTTTGCAACTAAAATTCTTTACAAGTCACTGTTCGACACTACAGTAATCAGCAAAACGTGCTTTTTTATTGCACATTCAGATAGTTTGAAAAATTTAAAAAAAAAAAAAAATCGGCATTTTTCTAATTGGTACCCTTATCTTATCGACGCCAAGGATTGCTTTTCTTTAATATAAATAACACAAAAAAAAAAAAATAAACAAAAAAAAAAAAAATGAAAATGGAAAAAGGTTGATTGGTTTTAGCTTCTTGGTACATAATTCTCCTAGAAATCCCCTTGAAGACTGCTTCCCTTTTTTTTCTTCCCCTTCTTTTTTTTTTTTTTCCAGCCAAGCAAAAAAAAATAAAATAATAATAACAACTGAGCTCTGTGATTATTTTAGTGCTGCAAGGATGAAATAAAAAGCTTACCTTCCATTGGACTCGTCGATCAGCATTGATTGTTTTTTCATTGTTTTTCCAAAAAAAAAAAAAAAAAACAACATAAATAGCAGTTTTGTTGCCGGGCCTGGGTCGGAAAAAAAGCAAAAAAAAAAAAAAAACAACACACACAACCATTTGGCATAACTCGGATGAGTATTTTCACTAGTTGTGGTTAAAGGGTAAACTCCCTCTGACCGCACCCCACCAGCTTTCTTCCCTGGCACCGCCCTTACAACTTAGAAACCTGGATAGCTTCATGCTTTTCTTAATGAAATAATCAAACAACGAAAAAAAAAAGGGGGAAAAAATCGCACCTTTGATTAGGTAAGTATAGCTCATACCATGGCACTCCCGCTCCTTGACTACAAACCAAGGCGGTGTAAATTCTGTTTACCCAGTGCGATTAATGTTACGGCTCGTAGCGGTCGTAGCAGACCGCTTTTTTTTTTTTCCCTTCCCCCTTTGTGATATTTGCTTCGGGGGAAAAAAAAAAAAAAAATTGAATTAAAAAAAAAAAAAAAAAACATATTTAACTGAAAAAAAAATCCAGTTATCGATGGGGGTTACACAGTCTACGATGGATGGGTCTGTTGCTTTCGTATTTGGGCTTAGCTAGCCTTGTACGTTAACGGTGAAGCAGACAACCACCAAAGTTTACGGCGTGTCTTCTTCGATATTTTGCCTTAGTCAGTGTTTATGAGGCGGTGGTAATAACCAGTTATCTTATCTTCGAGAACTACCCTTAAGTTCCTTTGTCGCGAAACGGTAGGCACGTCGTAGGCGGCCATTCTTTTCGTTAAGCAAAGTTGAGCTCTGAAATTTCCCTGAATCTGATGATAGGGAGCCAGAAGAATATAAAAAAAAAACTCCTTTTATTCGTTTTTTTATTATTTTTTAAAAAAAACTGTTTACCTGATTTAACTAAAATGGAGGCAATTATTTCTATCTTCAATTGCGATTGTTAAAGCCTTGCTAATATGGGCAAATCTATTTAAAAAGATGTCTTTTTGTTAACTGTGTACTCAAGTGCCGATATAGAGATTCTCTTATTATTTGGCATTGATAGACAGTTCTCAATAGAAGAATAAATATTAAAAAAACAGGAGGGAAAAAAAAAAAAAAAAAAAATAGTTATTATACTTATAAATAAAAAAAAAAAGTTTGTGTCAAAATTTTAAAATGCTTTGCCTGTCTGGTTCCCCTCCTCCTCCAACTCCTCCTCCTCTTTTTTTTTCTTCTTTTTTGCGTTTGACTTCTCAGCAAATGCGGTACGACAGGTCCATGTAAGTAAAATCGTTAATATCCCTTCAGGGGTTCGCAACACAGTTATTCTTATGGCAGCTGGAAGTGAATTAATGTAACATCTTCTGCTGTAGTTTTTCCTTTATTTAAATTTGAGAACTCTCTGAGTTTGAAGAAAAAAAAAAAAAAAAAAAAAAAAAATGTATTTTCAAGTTTCTACGGATGTCATCCGTGGCAAAAAAAAAAAAAAAAAAAAAAAGCTTTTCGAAATACGGTTTTCATAAGTATTTCGATTTTTTTTTTTTTTTTTTAAATAGCAAAATTATTCTGTTTACTTTTTACAACGCATCTTCCTCATACGAAGGATGATATATCATGTACACAAGTACTTGACTGTCACTACAGGCTTCACTTTTGTGATGCCCATCATTTCCCATTCCACACACCCTTTCCCTTATCATCATACTTCAACAAGAAATAAACTAAAATTTCGCAATACCTTTATTTTTAATCATCTTTGACACTCTGTTTTGCGACAAATGATGATAGCCCCCACACACCTCCCCCTCCATCCAGTCCGTTTTTGGCGGTCAGTGTGGAATATTGTGAGTCTTGTTAATAAAAAAAAAAATTCAAAAAAAGAAGTGGGAGAAACACAAGAAAGAATTATAACAAAATAGGGCTCATCATGTAAAAAACTTTTTACATTTTTTTCTTTCTTTTTTTTTTAAAAATAATTTTTTATTGTTTTCCCCCTTTTTTTTAATCGAGCCTTGGAGACGGTGATGCTGGCATTCTTTTTTATTCCACTCCCGCTGTTTCGTGTTCGTCTTTTACGCTAGCAAACGCAGTTTGACAGCAGTACTTGTTGAAGCGACTTTTGCCATTTTTCTTTTGTTTGGTCCTCGCCGAGAACACGACAACATGACGGAGACGAAATATATTGATTTCCCTGCCCCCCCCTTCTTTTATTGTTCTAATTGGTGTTAAAGTTATTGGTTTTCTTTTTTTCCCCTCCCTCGATTTCCCCCTACTTTTTTTTGTTGTAGTTCAAATCTCTGGGCAAGGTGGACAGCTGTCGGGAGTCGATCCCTCCAGCCGAAGCTATAAAAACACGATCTCTGTGATTGGGTCCTCTACTGATGCGGGTTACCCAGACCCCCCGCAGTCATCAATTTTGGATTTTGCTAACTAACTAGGAAGTTAACGTCAGATGTCAACTCACTTCGTTCCCAGCTGATCAGACTGGCTATTCGTTGGCTACGATAGTAATATCAAACGTCACGGTAGACGCAGTGCATTGTGAATTGCTGACTTCCAGGCTATCTATTTCACTACCACCAAAAACACTGTTTATCCAGTAGAAAACTTTCTTAAGTTTACAACGGGTACCGACAGTGAGGACTACCTTTGCAAATACAATAGGGAGCACAGTATTCCGATGATCACAAGCAAGCACTTATTAAGTGACGTGCCTGTGGTCAATGGGTGCAGTGACAGCTCTTTTGAGCATTTGTACTTCTTGTACGGCTCTACTCAATGAACTAAATAGAAATAATAATAAAAAAAAACAAGAAAATAATTTTCTTAGTTCTGATATTCTATAAGGTATAAGGTGTAACTTTTTTTCTTTTTTTTTTAAAAAAAAGGGGGGGCATTTTTCTGTCTTCTACCAAGCAATGTTCCTTTTTTTTTTTTTTTTGAGTTTTTTTTATGAGAAAGCAAACAACGAAACAACAACAACAAAAAAAAAAAAAAAAAAAAAACTAAAATTTTTTATTTGTAGTAAATCCCGATAGGATTCTATAAACACAAAATTGGAGACGATCTGAGACTTTCATTTCAAAGGGAAAATCCTCTCAAAAAAGTAGCAATTTCTTTTTGATTGGTTTCCCCTTTTTAGCATATACATCTAGTACAAATCCCATTTTTTTTTTTTTTTTTTAAAGCTATCGATTTTTTTGTCTGGTACGGTTACGCACGTTATAAGAATACCGTGAGTCACATGTAAGCGTTCCTGTTCGTTTTTTTCGTCTTCTTTTTTTTGCCTCTTCAGTTTTGTAAGCGTTTTTTCTGTTTAAGAAAATAAAATAGCCAATTGCCAACAGGGACTTAATAACATTTTTATGGCAACTATTCGACGTGAATTTTAAAATATATATGGTTCTTTTTTTTATTCTCCCCTTTCCATGGGACAAGCAATCCGAGCAGACTGGTCCACAAGCAATTAAATCCTTTTTTTTTTCCCCTAGCCGTACGTGACCGTCGGATAGGGACACTTGCTGAGCTGTGTGCTTATATAACCTTCAGTCTTGTTTTTTTCTCTCTCGGTTTGTTGTTAGGCGCAAGGATGCTCTGCTGAAGCCTTCGTTGTTTTAGGTGGACCTACACACACGATGCTTTTTTTTTTTTTTTTTTTTTTTAAAAAAAATTTTTTTTTATCACAGAACCTGCAGGTGTCTTGGTTTTTTTTTTTAAGCTGTGGAAGATTTTTTCCCCAGAAATCAAAAAAAAGTAACAAATATTGTTGTTGCCTGTTATCCTTCGAGAAATACATGCGACATGTCATATTATATACTTTTGTCTGCGGAACTCCAGGTTGAGTACGTTGTTCAAAAAAGAAAAAAAAAAAAAAAAAAACGAAAGAAAGAAAGCTCATCGTATGAGTAGTAGGTATTGCATAAATTTTGTACTTAATTTTCTCTTGCATTTATTGGTCTTCTTGTGGACTTCTCTTTTTTTTTTTTAATATTTTCGTCATAAAAAGCATTGTGTTCTACCTGTGCAACTACTTTATGACACGATAAGGCGACTGGATAAGCATGTCTAAATAGTATTGCTAGTCTGCTCTGAGCAATTTTCCCCCTTTTTTTTCTTGTCATTCGTTGCCGGGACCGGTTTTTCATCATGGTTTTTCTTGTTTTTTTTTGTTTATTTTTTTTTGTTCTTTCTCTAACGGAAGCGTTCTTCGCTTATGGAGAAAGGAGTCTTTCTTTGTTTTTTTTTTTTGTTTTTTTTTTTGTTTCCCTTGTGGAAACCGCTATTCTCCAGCAATTGCTGCAGAGAATGGCCTTCTAAAGCCGTACACGGATTTTCTTCCTAGCCGATTGCTTGGCTTGGTACCCCTAGTTCTTTAATTTCCAGTTTTTTCCCTGCAAAACACCTTTTTTTTCCATCATGTGGGTTACCCGGCACCATAGAACTGTTTTAGCAAAAAAGAACTAAACTAAAAGTATGCAGAGACGAGCTATTATTGGTTTTGGCCGTCTCTGTGTACCATGCTAAACCTGTGGAAGTACGCTGTTCTAACATTCACAATATTTCTTGAACTTCTTGGTCCAAGCTCCTAAATTAAAAATGACAACATGACTGCTTCTTTTTTTGTGGGCGGGGAAGATATATACTGCTTGCATTGAAAGTGTTACATTTTTTTTTTAAAACTAATTTTTTTTATACCTCTCCATCTTTTTTTTGTCAAACCCTGTTATACAGGCGTCGTTGTTCTTTATTCTTTTTGAAATTGTAAAGATGCGAACTATAAAAAAAAAAAAAAAAAAAAAACAATAAGAAAAAAAAAAGAAAAAAAATGAACATAAACAATGTCTGGTGGTGATAAGAACAAAAATGGCAATGTCTTTGTGCTCCATAGGAATGGATATAATATTCCGCGATTATCTTTTCACACACGATGTGCTGAGTATGCGCCCAAGCCTGAACGTACAAGATGATTTCTGTTCTTGCGGCAAAAGGGTTTATTCCCATTTGTCTTTCTCGTTATGTGTTTCAAGGTTTTTTGTGGGAACCTTTGAAGTAATGCTTACGATTGACAAGGGGAAAAAAAAAAAAAAAAAAAAAGCTATTTTTATATCTCTCCTTGGCTGAGAGTTCCCGCAACAAAAAGAAAAGAAACGTTTTTGTTTACTTTCTTTTCTCATTTTTTTAATTTCATGATTGATCGGCACTGCAGCGTGACCACTACATTGATCACTCCTGTCTCTCGGCTGATTTTTTTTCCTCTTTTTTTTTTTCTTTTCTTAATCACAGAACCTGCAGGTGTCTTGGTTTTTTTTTAGCGGTGGAAGATTTTCCCCCTTTTTTTTTTTTTTTTTTTTTTTAAATTTAAGTGACCTCATCTTTTTCGATACCACACACCATACAATAAAACCAGTTGTTTAGGGTGCAAAAAAAAAAAAAAAAAAAAACTGAATCTCCTTACCTCCTTTCGAAATAGGCAAATCAATAATTCATGTTAAACCTTACCTTATAAGGTACGACATATTTTTCCATTTAGAAAGCAAAATCAGAAGAAAAAGAAAAAAGAAGAAAAAAAAAAAAAAAAGGAATTAAGAAGAACCAAGAAGAGGAAGAAGAAAAAAAAAAGAACCCTCCCCTGAAGAAGAAAAACAAAAAGAAAAGGAAAAAAGAAGAAGAAGAAGAGAAAAAAAAAAAAAAGAAAAAAAAAAGAAAAAAAAACCTTCGTTACCTTCTCATAGAAATTTTCACGTCAGTTAAAGTGTCGGCTTTGCGATGGAAGTGTTTTGGTCATCGTATGCCACATCAATGCAGTCCGACTATGGTTTCTGTTATTTAAGTCTGTTTAAAATTAAAATAGAAAGCTGTAGCCAGCCTTCTATGCCGACGATTCCCTCGGTTTACTTGTTACCGTCTTGTATTGTGCATTGGGCTAGTTGTGTTACCTATGCAATGCTACAAGGCTTTACGTTCTACTAGCTTCCTTGCTGCTCCAAGGAGAAAAAAAAAAAAAAAAAAGAAAACAACTACACTTGTCTTTTGCGTCAAGAATGCAGTATGTGTCTGTTTGCCACTTTGGTTTCTGTTTTTTTTTTCAAATTGTGATATATGTCACTCACCCAAATTTTCTTTGCAGTGATTCTGCTTAGATGTCATACTTACTTTTCGACGACGTTGATGGTCTAAAAATTTTCCCTCCCCTTTTTTTTTGTTTTCTTTACAATGAGCCATCTGAAAAGAAGAGGAAGAAGAAGAGGGGAGGAAAAACAAAATAATAAATGATAACATAAAAATAAAATAATTAAAAAAAAAAAAAAAAAAAAACACACAACACACACACACACACACGCAACCAAACACACACTACCACGACACAATACACAAAAATAACAACACATACACCCGCGTGGTCCATAGACAGGAGTTTCCTCGGGTCAAAGAATAGGTTCTGCCGGGCCAACTCTAAATGCCGATTAGATTGAGATATAGAAACGTTGAAGGGTTTATTCCATTCATCTAAGTTAGGACATTGCGCATTGTCACCGATTTGTGATTATCACGATTTAATATTTCCGGTTCTTTCCGTATGTTGGTATACCTAAATACGGGACCGGTGTCGATGGTAATCCTCTTCGCTAATTCATACCCAGCCACCCTCGTCCCTTTTCTTACTGTATTTCCGTTTTAAAATAAGAAAAAGGGAAGGGTGCAAGGTTGGGTAGGAATGTATCCTTTTTTTATTAATAATTTAAAAAAAAAAAAAAAAAAAAAAAAGAAAAAAATCGTATTCTAAGTCCCTTCGATGCACTACACTCGGAGATTAATCCGATATAAGCGAATTGCTTACGCAGGTTGTTAGTTGCGGCTTTGTTGTTCTTTTTTTTATTGTTCTTCTTATTGCGATACACAATTCACGGCTTCATTGTGGAGTCATTTTTTGTCCGTAGCACATCTCCTCTGTTACAGTAAGAGGTAATTAAGTAAGTTTTGAAGCAGGTGTTGCAGATTTATTTTTTTCGTTCGCACCTTGTTTTATTAATGATATTTGAAATGCTATGGATTGGGTCCTCTGTTTCTGTGAGTCACCTCCCTAGGCACTCATTATTTATAGTAATGTTGGATAAAAAACTAACTAGCAGTTTAAATTTAATGAACTCATATGCTACCTGTTTGTGAGAAATAATTTACAATACGAGATGTGGTTGCTTTATCGACGGAATATTTTCTTCTTCTTTTTTTTTTTCCTTCTTTTTCTTCTTCCCTCTCGATAAAAGAGCACCGCTATTTTTTAGTTATAGATAAACTGAGTCACTGCCTTCTGAACCAACGTGTCTTATTCTTGTTGAAAATTTTTTTTATTTTTTTTTTTAAATACCTTTTTTTTCTGTGGTACTTTGATGACGTTCAGCGTTAATCAGCCTGATGAAGATAAATAAATAAATAAATGAGGAATCACACTTTTTGTGTGACTTTTTCAACTGCGGTTGTTACCTATCAACTTACAGGGCAGGCTTTGCAAAGACTTTTCCCCTTTTCTACTTTTGATTAAACAAAATGGAGCGTTATTTTATTGTTGCTTTCCCATCCCAGCTTTTTTTCCCCATCGTTCTATTTTTTTTCCCCTCTCACTTTTTTTTCCCCCTCATTCATTGCGTCGTATCCTCTCGTTTTTCATTTTTTTTTTTTAAAATTCTTTTTTGTTTCCTTTTTCAAGGCTAGTCATAGGAAGACCCTATTTCATCATTGCGAGAACACAATAAAGATCGAAATTTTTTTTTTGCTGCCATCCGTACTGCGAGTACAAAAGTACTTTTTTTTTTTTTTTTTTTTTTTTGTTTTTGTTAGTAAATATAAAACTGAAGATGCCAAAAAAAAAGAAAAACGAGTTTTTCTTGCAAACCATTGTAAGATGATTGTTCTTTTTGGATAATTGCTCGTTTTTTTTTTTTTCCCCCCTTCCTTCTTTTTTTTTTTCTTCTAAATAACCGTCTGTTGTCAATTTCTCTTTTTTTTTTTGTTTTCCCTTTCTTTTGAAAACTCGCGAGCACCTTTTTTTAAAAAAAAGTTCTTGTTGTATATTTGAGGAAAAAAAAAAAAAATAAGCCTTTTAGTACTTTTTTTCTTTTGCTTGACTTCCTCTCCTTGGATGACGTCCTACCTTGATGTTGATCCATGTCTGTTCTAAAGTTCCGTGAGTACACTGTTCTTTAAAGAGAGTGTGTTAAGTCGCATGATGTTCGAACATAAGGGTCAACGAGGGTAATATAAATGAATGATTTTGCTATTTTTCTAATCGGCGGAATTATGTCTTTGGATTGTTGATGAATTCCGAATGACTTTTTTTTTTTTTTTATTCTCGCGAATTATTTTTTTAAATGCACTCATCCACTGCTAAACATGTGGGAGCTTTGCTTCTTGTTTTTCGGAAAGGCCATTCTTGATTTTCCGACTTGTTCTATTTCCTAAATGACTTAATACAGTAATTTCTTCTCGAAAAAAAAAAAATATTATAATGATTCACGATTCCTCAATTTAACAGGTCACAGGCTTCTTTCTTGTGTGGTGAGTTTTTAATCTAGTTTAGTAACATGCTGCTGTCGTGGAAGCCTGTTTGCCTCGTTCATGTGGTCTTGTCGAGGCTTGGCAATGACGAGCAGTTCCCTGGTTTTTGACGTTGTCGCTATCTACAAACTAGTTCGCCTCAAGTTAAAAAAGAAGTTCCGTAGACACATTTTTGTACGCGTTGAGATTTTTAGTTAGCGTAGCTCTTCTGTTGGGCAAATTCTCACTCACATGCGAAAAATATTTTTCTTTTTTTTTTTCCTCCTCTGTTATTTTTTTTTTTTAAATAAAAACAACAAACTTACCATATTCCTCTGTACCTCGACTAATCTGACAGTTCACTCGGTTCGGGCGGACGGATACAGGGAATTGCACGTTTTATGGTATTAATATTTTATTAATTTTTGGTTTTCCTTGGTCAATCTATTTTGTTCCTTTACTAAGGAGGTAATAAGGCTCTCCGTGGACAGAAGTGCTCTTATCGATGAGAGAATTTTTCTGACTCACGTGAATTCTTCGTCAATTCTCATATAATTCTTTGGTTTTTTTTCCCTCTTTTCACCCCTCCCACCTTTTTGAAATCATATTCTAAAAAAAAAAAAAAAAAAAACCCTTCCTTGTGTCGCTATTGTGTAGCTATTATTCACCAGTGGTCAATTGGCGAAGGCTTTTATAAAATAGATGTTGGCTACTAATGACCCTACCGATAGTCTACCGATAGTCTGGTGCTACTCTGTACACAAGATCGAAGCGTTGTCTTAAATTGCACTTAGTTGTCTTCCATTATTATTTTATTTTTCTTGAATTTAAGCAGCTGCGAGTAAATCTGGTACTCAATACCAAGTACTCCCTGGCATAACGTCCTGAAGCTGTTATCTATTCACTCTTTCCCTTTTTATTTTTTCCTTTTTCTTCAAATTGAGGATATGACGAAAAACTTTTTAAAAAAAAAAAAAAAAAATTGAAAAATTTCTTTATTCACTGTTGGGTAATTAGGTGGCTGACCCTTGCACCCTTTTTAATCAATCAACCGCAGGGGGAAAAAAAAAAAAAATATTAAGAAAAATTATCTGTTAATAGTAAGGTGTAGGTACAACCTTCCACATGCTGCTTGATTGCTTGCTGTGGGATCTGCTGGTAGGAAATTTGACTGAAGTGTCCTCCAGGGATGATTTAGCAAACAAGTCTTTTTTTTTTCCATTCATTCTGAGAAGTCAGATATTTTTGGCATAATATTGCCTCCTTGTATTTCTTACATCCGTGTCCTTTATTTGGCTTTTAGGGTCTTAAGTGTACTCAGCGTTTACCGCTCGTTTTTTTTTTTTTTTTGTCTTGTTGCAGTAATGTCGTCATAAAGTCGTTCGAATCTTCTCTTTTGGACGATAAAAGGCAACAAAAACGTTAAGTTATTATTTATCTTTTTTTTTTTTTAAAAACTTTTCAGGGAGTTATATATAGGAGGAATCCAACAAAAATTAAGCCTCTTAGTTGTAATATTACTTGGTGAACCACAAAATTGAAAAAAAAAAAAAACAAAAAAAAAACGAAAATTCGTAGATTGTAGCTTGCTCTCAAAGCAACAGTGATCTTAGATTGTGTTTTTAAAAAAAATATGTATTGTTCTTGTAGGTCTTACAAATTCTGTGCATTTGCTTTTTTGCGATTAATGTTTAAGTTCTTGTGTTTTTTTTTTTTTTTCTTTTTTCTGTGGGACTTTTAAACACATTTATTATCGTATTTAATAACAAACTGCGTTTGTTATTATTGTTTCTTTTTTTTCACACCTTTCCTACTATTTTGGTGTTCAGCCCCTCGTTCGCAGGAGTATCCTGCCATAGCGTTATGTTGAATGCAGTAGCTATTGTCCGTATCTTATACTAGTGGAGGTCAGCTTACAATACTAAGTTAATGTATGCTGAGCCTTGCCGAAAAAATCTTTTTATCTATCACATTGCCAAGGAGGCACTTTATTCTCCTTGGTTAATGGGTTTGTGTACGACTCAAAACCTACTTTTTAAAAAAAAAAATAAAAAATTGAGAAAGTCCCATTATTTTTTTGCTTACTTTTTTGATTGGTCTTTTTTACAGCCACTAACTCCTTTAGGTAGGATGGATGGAAAATTTTAAAAAAAAAAAAAAAAAAAAACCGCTCTTTTTATTTAATTTTTTTTATTTATGTGCTCAACAAAAAAAAACAGCTTTCGGCGCGGAAACTACGTGCCAATCCTGGTTTTTTTTTTTAAATAAAGAAAAAAAAAAAAAATAAAAGGGGGAAATAAATTAAAGGGTTATGGCCCAAAATACCCCACCTGGTGGCCCAAAATACCCCAAAGTGGCCCAAAATACCCCAAAGTGGCCCAAAATACCCCAAAGTGGCCCAAAATACCCCAAAGTGGCCCAAAATACCCCAAAGTGGCCCAAAATACCCCAAAGTGGCCCAAAATACCCTGGGGTCCCAACCACATAGCTGGGTATGAGGATGGGTCACAGTCACCAGGTATTACTCATACAACCATCAGGGTTTAGAGCATCACAAGCACCAGACAGGTCACCTAAATTTACTCGAAAGTTTGGGCAATTCGAACGTCAGCATTCACATTAGCAAGCAACCAGTCCTGAGTACTTAAAGAACCCAACCATTACGTGTATCAGCCACAGTCACACTTAGTATAGCGTTAGTACAGAGGACACGGATCTGCTATGCAGGGAAGTGACTTGAACTCGTTCAACTAATTAATGTGTGCAGATATAAGCGCTGCGAATTGACGGGTCTGAAGTTATGCTTTCCGAAGAGAGCAACCACCCACGCGAGTGTTATTTTGACGCCATAACCTGTAGCTTTCAACACATAACAACCAGGGATAATTCTCAGTAAGGCCGCCGTCACCGTGAAGCTGCTACGAATATAACTCAGCAAACTAGCAATTCCTCCAACTTTTTTCATATGTGCAGACACATAGTCAGCTACACACTTAGAGATTTTCTTAATCTCTTTAAGCTACTTTGCTTTAGCAGTGGATCTTGCTTATACTATTTTTTTGGCTGAGTTTCAGTGGCAGCAGGTTGAGTTTCAACTATGTTTCGGGCATCTTAGAGATTGAGAATAAAAGTTCATAGTAAAAGAGTAAAAGCCTAGAGAGAATGAAAACATTTGTGATTAGGAACCTGAACACTTTACTGAACGAAGCATCGTAGGCAACCAGTTTCCTTCGAGAATCTGCAGGTGGTGCAGGGCTAAATCGAGATGAGGAAGATAACACCCGTACACCTTAAGCGCACACGGATGTTGAGATAACGTTTGTATGATGTTCACTTGACGAGATTAGCAAAGACAAATACTCACGGATAGGTTGGGTTGTTCGTCAGGTCTTGATAGTATTCTCAGCCTCTGGAAGTTTTACTGAGTGCATGCAAAGAACGGTATGTGTGCAGGGCTGGGTCACCTTACAGAGAACTGCTGTCCTCTTACACGTCATTCCAACCGAATTTCAAAGTCAAGACACCTGCGAGTTACAGACAGCCTGGTCGCAAGCGACACTCCTGTTTCTGACCGGGTTATCAGGGTATCTAACTCATGCAAGCATGAGAGCTTTTTTAAGGCTACTTTGAATTATCAAGAGCGCAGTACTGCCCGAAGGGTTCCCGCGTGTCAAGATGCATTTGCATGTACTGAGCAGAAGTTCCAGAAAGAAGATTACTTTTATCATTTCCCAAGTCATCACATCCTTGACCGTTTGTGTTATTAGCTTTCAATCAATCCATTACCATAAATCCACAGATGAGTGTGCTGAATAGAAAGTAAAATGGGACGGCAAAAAGCTTTTGTCCAAGTGACACAGAAATACTGGCAAGGCAGGTTCCAAAAAAAAAGTTTCAAGAAAAAAAAAAAAAAAAAAAAAAAAAAAAAATTGGAAAAAAAACAAGAAAAAAAAAAAAAAAAAATTGGCAGTGGAAAAAGTTACAACTTGTAGTGAACAGCGAAAAAAAAATCATCACTTCCAGTTTCTGTACACACATTATCCTGATTTACAAGTTCCCAAAGCCGGGTTCGGTATATTTTGGACCACTTTGGGGTATTTTGGGCCACTTTGGGGTATTTTGGGCCACTTTGGGGTATTTTGGGCCACTTTGGGGTATTTTGGGCCACTTCGGGGTATTTTGGGCCACTTCGGGGTATTTTGGGCCACTTTGGGGTATTTTGGGCCATTTGCAAAAAAAGTGGGGTATTTTGGGCCATTGCCCTAAATTAAATAATAGCAGTTACTGCGGTCAAAAGAGCTCTCTCTCTTCTTTCAGGTCCCACCATTCGCACTAAAGCGGATTTTTTTTTTTTTTCTTTTTTCTTCTTTTTTGTTGTGCCATGTGCAGGTTATTGCACTTTTTTGGTTCTTCAAAAAAAAAGGGGGGAAAAAAAGTTTTTGCGAAGCCTTTAGGTATTTTTACTAAACGGCATTTTGAATATTTATGTACTCTCTTTTTTTTTTTTTTTTTTTTTTTTTTTTTTTTTTGCAACAAAACAATAATGAGGGTGATCTTCCTTAGCTCGCAGTCGAAGAAGGTTTGAAGTTTTTTTTTTTCTTCTTCTTCTTTTTTTTTTTTTTTTTTTTTTGCAAGCACACGCCTATACTATATTCTATTTTCTTACTAGTAGATGAACGCTATTAACTTCGTCAAAAGATGAATTCATCAATAAAGCGAAGGATGGAACACACGTTAAAAAAACAGTGCGGGTCAAACTTAATAATTTGTAGTGTAAGTACACGGGTTGCGACTGAGCAATAATACCAACCATGGGGTCTGAAAAAGACAGTGGACGTGATGTGAGTAGTCCCTTTTTTCTGTTTTTTTTTTTTTTTTTCCCTTTTTAAATATTTCTATGTTTTTAATTTTCTAGTCAGAACGCCCAATTCAATAGGATAGTTTCTGCATACCGTGAACGCCTTATTACTTTTACAAGCAAAACAAACAAGCTATGATGCATAAGTACTTCCGCTTCCCCTCCCTCGGTGTACCGCTACGATAAGACGTTGATGAGAAAGGTTGTTCAATGTCGACTTCTTTGCAAGGCGTTTTTCCTACTTGTATCTAAATAAGTCCCAACCCCTATGTGTGAAGAAGTTCACGTTTTTAATTTTTTTTTGTTGTCATTTCTTTTACCATTATTCTTTTTTTTTAAAAAAAAATTAAAAAAAAAAAAAAAAAAAAAACCAAAATCGTCATTGTACTATTTTCTAAATTTAATAAAAGACTTCTCGGTGCTGGTTTACGAGTTGAGTTGACACAAAAAAAAAAAAAAAAAATTAAAAAAAAAAAATGCACATTTGTGCAAAAAATGAAAACAAATATCTTGATATGAAAATTTTTGCCTTTTTGTTGAGTTGCGAAAAAAGTATTGGGTTTTTAGAAAGTTACTGCTCGGAGTTCAGTATGTTATGTGAGTACGTGTTCATGTTAGCTGGATGAACGGGTTATTATTTAAAAATTGTGTGACAGTATATTCTTTTTTTCCTGATCACACTATCACAACACACAACACACACACACGCACATACCACAAGATTTGAGCGCTTCCGGGCCTCCACCAACACTTTAATTTATATTTTGTTTCTTGCTGGCGCAAGTTCAAC
This sequence comes from Flectonema sp. DT1601, assembly GCA_964019425.1. Classification (NCBI taxonomy): domain Eukaryota; phylum Euglenozoa; class Diplonemea; order Diplonemida; family Diplonemidae; genus Flectonema; species Flectonema sp. DT1601. Next base: position 259,501 of record OZ025807.1, on the reverse strand, counting down.
ATCTAGTGTCTCAGTGAATCTTGTACCTATATGACAGCTCGCATCACTTTGTTTTTTCACATGCCGCAAAGTTTTGAATCTTCGACTTTAAAAGGCAACTCCGCATAGGGTTGTATTCTATCAAAAAAAAAAAAAAGAATAAAATAAATAAAAAAAAAAATGCAAATAATAATTTTATAATCTTTTCTTCTTTTAAAAGCTTCTCTCCCTTACAATCTTTTTTTGTCTTTGTCCCGCTTTTTTTCCCCCCACATTATTTATGTTCACTTTCTCGGAGTTGGCGACTTTCAGGTTCCCCTCTCTCTACCTTTCCCAACACAAAATGCACCCACTTCTCGTCTTGTTGACAGTCGTGGATCCCTCCTTTTCACACCACCAAGTCTTTGGGATAAGACTTCACCGGTTCGGTTAGCTTGGTTGTTGGCTAATATGTGCACGGTAGTGGAAAAAAAAAAAAAAAAAATTGAAAAGAAAACAAAATACTAAGCGGAAAGCATGGTAGCCAGCATTCAATTTGTGGTTTCCTTTGATTTCATCTTGGAGCAAAATAAGAAGATAAAAATCAGTCAGCCGAGTCCGTAGAATACCACCAGAAATTAAATAGAAAAGGAGGGGGAAAAACAGAAACGAAACCATGAAAAAGAAAAAAAAAAGAAAAAAAAAGAAAAAAAAAACCATCTCCACATCTTCACCTTCACCCCGCCCTCGGTTTAAGTAGGAAAAAAAAAAAAAAAAGAAGAAAACTGAAAAAAAGAAAAAGAGGCGATGCTTCTTAAGTTGCTTTGCGACTACGGGATTGCTTTCGTTTTTCTTTTCTAACGCGTTTTCTAAAGGCGCAGCCTGCCTGCTGTCGCCTTTTTGCCGCCACCTTCTGCCCACTGAAAGAACTTTTTTTTGAAGGAAATTAAAAAAAAGACCGAAAAAAAAAAAAAAAAAAAAACAGAAAGAACTCTTTTTATTATTTTTCTTTTTCTCCCTGTCGTATTCCCTCCCATTCATTTCATCCCACCCTCACCACTACCACCACCAGCGGGCAAGTAATTTTACGTTCATAGCATAGTGTACAGTTTATTTTATAACATTATTTATAACCAGAAAAACAAATATAAATGCGGAAACTGCCATATGAAATCGTGCACTCTATACTGGAGTGGCTTCCCGCCTGTCAAGAGACGGCAGATCACCGACAAATATCCAAGAGATGGGATTTAATAATAAAGAAAAGAATGGTTATATGTTGCGTTCATCGTTATGTTTGTAGAAAAATGCAATGTACAAAAGTATTCGGGTTTGGAAATGACAGCGTTCAGAAGAGAGTTGAGGAAATATTTGATGGTGATAGTGGAGGTAGTTTGTACTATTTTCCACATTGTTCTCCTGTGGTGTATCCTCCTGAAGATGCCTTTACCAGTCTTCAAAATCCAGAGCTGTGTGAGATTGCAGCATATGCACCTGTACCCCTTCCTCCTGAGACTCGCATAAAAGACCTATCGGTCCACCGTCTACTACTCTCTGATAAAGCTCACGGTGATTCAGCTTTCGACTCTACGCAAGAGTCCTTCAGCAGCTACATGAGACTTTTATTACGATTTCAGGTAAAGCATCAAGAGTATGCCTTAGAGCACAGGGCTCGTATGAGGTTGCTCAGAACTTATATTCACAACTTAGAGCATAGAATTAGTTGTAAATTAAGACTTCTTCTTGAACACATCAGTTACTCTTGTATTAAACAATTAGTGTTACTGCTGCCTGTTTTGGAAGCGGCTATTCAGAGTGGCGAAGAAATTCGCGGAGCAGTTGCTAAAATTCAAGTTGCGAAATATCGACTTGTTCAAGAAGAAGTATCAGTCATGAGGCATATCGTTGCTTCTAGTCATGTCCCGGTAATTGAATTTGCAATGCCTGATTTAGAGAGATACGCACAGTTTTTATGTTCATCGGATGATGTTCTTGAAGGATATGTTAGTCTGTGTAGAACAGAGAATCCTACTTCACCAAAACCATCATTTGCTATAGAGACTATGCTTCAAGCTGTTATAACTGTGTCAAATACTCAAAGAACTTTTACAGCAACTGATACGTCAGATGATGGTTGTGAGGTATCACCAGCTCTAAATGTTAATCATTCTGATCCAGCTGTTTCAGTTGCAACTCAGGCTGTTTCTGATGACATAAGCCAGTCTCAGCAAGATTCTTCTGAAATATCGATTGCTGAGATGCAATCTCAACCTGTCAATCCTCCTCTTGATCCGTTGCTCTCATCTTCTGATGATCACCAAAGCTAACAAATCCTCATGAGCGGGAATTCGCACAAAAAGGTTTTCGATTTAAAGAAGGGGTTTTTTTTTTTTTTTTTTTTTTTTTTTAATGTTATTATATTGTTATTATTTTTCTATAATTATTATTAAATCTATCGTTTTTTTTTTTTTTTTTTTTTTTTTCCCCTTTCATTTCTTTCATCTCCCCCCGCATTCCTTAGAATTTTTTTCACTAAGTTGGTAACACAAAAGGTTTTACAAAAACTTTTACAAAAGAAGAAACGCCAAAGAGAAAATCTGCAAGTAATTCAATTAAATGAATGCCTTAGCAATGGCGTGAGAAATAAGGAAGAAGATAAAAACCGAAGTGAAAAATGATAAAGGATAAAGCAAACAGAAATGGAAGTCAAGAATCACAAAGTCCTCTACGACCATCGAGCTATCAGCACAGTTAAGAAGTAACTACAATAGGTATATAGATTACTCTGGAGAAAACTAATAGTTGCTTCAAAGGGACCACAGTCACTGTATCCTTAACAGATGTTAAATTATCCCCTATTCCTTAGAGTTTTTTTTTTTTTTTTTTTTTTTTTTTTGCACCCCTTTCGTATTTTGTCGAAGTTGCATCATTTTGTTTTGTGTTTGCATGCTGTGGCTTGATATCCGTGGCAGCACAGTGTGTGATGTGCATTGGAACCTTGAAAGGGTTCTATTCGATAATCACCTTCATTCTATTCACACCTTAGATAAACTTAGGTTGACAAGCAGTAGGTAGGTAAGGGTGAACGTCGCTAACTGCCATTTTTTTTTTTTTTTTTTGGGTGACTTGTATTCTCCCACAGAGTCTATTTTAACTTTTAAAACCTTTCTTTTTTTTTTTCTTCTTGTTCTATTTGTTATTCATTTTTATTGCAAAAAAAAAAAAGCATACAAACTTCTAAAAAAAAAAAAAAAAAAAAAATTCGTTGCGTTGATATGTTATGTAGCAGATGTAGTTGCACAGGTTCACTTTTACGGAATAGAGCTTCACTCTCAACAGGCACAAAGTATTCAACATGACAAGGGATTCTTGCACTGTTAACGTTTTGTGCTGTTGTTGTCGTTTTTTTTTTTTCCCGTCACTCGCTGAAACTATTATCAAATACAAAACAGGACAATTTTCTTTTAAAAAAAAATATATATATAAAAAATATGTCTACAAACGACGATGACAATGACACTATGGAAGACAGAACAGAGCGACCTGAAGATACTGATCTCACAGAAGAACGACAACAATCACAGTCGGTTGACTCAAAACCAACTTCGGTACAGCAAACAGAAACAGAAGACGACGAAGCAGAGGTTGATAGATTAAAAGATGAAGCAGAAATGTGGGAACGAAACCACATGGAGGCACTTCAAAATATAACTTCAGTAATGGTAAAGTTAAGAGAAAGTGAAACAGAACTAATGCAGCTTGTTATTAGTGAATCAGAACAAGCTGAGACTAATGAAGCCCAACTCCAAGAAGCTGAAGAATTAGATTCAATGAGAAGAGCTGAACTAGTAAGCCTTCAATCAGAATTACAATATCTACAGAAGGAGTCAGACTTGGCTGCTTCTGAACAACGACAGTTAGAAAGTCAACAAAAGGCTCTTGAAAGTCAAGCAAATCGATTAGAACGACGTGCGTCAGACGTAACATGTTTAACTGGTGGGTTAACTGATAAGTTTGAACAGTCTCTCGATATTCAAGAAGAGGCTGAGAAACATCTTCGATCTTTAGAAGACAAAGTTCTTACAATCGATGACCTCATCCAAAAGCAAACCGTCGCACTAGCACAGCTACGATCTGAATACGCTGGACTTGAAGAAGTAAAATCAATTGTTTGTCAAACAACAGAACAAGAACTTGAGGAGTCAAAACGAGTTTCTTCAACTCTTGAGAGAACACTTGGAAAGCTTCAGGCTCGTAGAGAAGCTGCTTTAAGAAAACATCGAACAGCACACGGAACAGCGCAGGTCTTAACATCGAATCTGTCAGACCTTCAGCGGCTAAAAGAACTTCACGAGAAGGAACTGCAACACGAAATCGCTCTTCGAAAGGCAGCAGAAGAACAACTGAACTCTGAAATAATTGACATTATTGGATCTGAAGGATCTGACCTCCGACTTGGAAAACTACAAGAGGCGATGCTACTTTTAAAGGGAAGCGTTGTTAACCTTTGTCATGATCATGAGTTTGTTGGAAATGTTATAACAACATTTGGTAATGAAGGACGTCAAGGACCAGTCAGAGGACTCGACATGGGATTCGCATACATCAGAAAATACGTTTCAACTGCTCACGGCATTCAGCGACCAGGAGATCGTTGGGTTATGCTTGCCGATAGGGAACCTACTTATGATGAAATCTCTAACATATTAGCTGCTCTAAAACAGATGGTGGTTTGTTATGACTTTATGTCTATCACTGAAAGGAGGTCAATTAATTTAACGAGAGAGATTATAAGAAACTCTGGTAATCTTCGTAAATTGAGCAATACTTGTTCTGAAAAATTCACAGAATATGTTCATGAAAGACGAATTCGCGAGGAAGCTGCATCCACTGACAAAGCGGCAAGAATCAGACACTCACTGGCACCTAAAAAAACATCCAGCGTAGTCAAACAATTGTTTTCTCCTCGGGAAGAGATAACACCAATAAAAGCTGAGTCATAGATTGTACTTCTTTTTTTCTTTTTTTTTTTGCACCGACGAAGTCGGAGAAGAAACCATTCAGATCAAGAACCGTTTATTTATTATGTCAAAATGTTATCTATTTCCTCATGCGCCAGTAATACTGTCTGCGATTAGCAAAAAGGAAAATACAAGGCTTATCTGAACAGTTTTTTTTTTTTTTTTTGTACTTTTTCCCGGATTCCTTTTTTTTTTTTTTTTTGGCTCCGGTTGTACCCAACCATTTGTTACAATTAGATTTTAAGAAAACTTCACCCTCCCTTTTCCCCCGTTTTTTTTTCTTCTTTTTTTTTCTTTTTTGTCCATCATTCCCTGTTTTTTTGTAGAAATGCTGGAATAATAGTATTGTATTTGTGCATATATATTAAATTGAAAGGGGGAAAAACAAAACCAAAACATAGTAATAATCTTCTTTTTTATAAAGGTACCTGTCATCAAACATGTGAGCTTCAAAACCAGCCAAACTTGATTAGTCTTTTTCTAATTTATTATTATTCTAAACAGGATGCATGGGTACTCGGTAGACTCGTCACCCAAAACCTTAACACACTTAAACAAAGAATGGAAGGCTGGTTGTTGAAAAGAGGAGCTCAAGATCATCGTCGTTGGTGTTCGCTGAAAGGATGGAGTCTGACTTGGTCAACAAACGTCGGTGGAGAAGTATTGGGAGTACTGGACTTGCGGGGATCTAGATTCATGACCAATCCCTCTATAGGATTAACATTTAAGATCGAAGGGGGTGTTCCTCTAAATTCAAGCAAAGTGGTATGACTATTCCCCACCAACACTACAGAAAATGACATATGAAACTACTAAAACAACAACAAACAACAACAAACAGGGAAAAGATTACATCCTTACAGCCGACCATGAAAGTGACTTCAAAAAGTGGAAAGACGCCATCGACAAGGCTGCTGAGGTATGTTCAGATGAACACCATAGTATTTATAAGTAACTAGTTATTTTAAAACAAAAAAAAACCAAATCAGCTAAACAAAGACGAAGCAGCAACACAAAAGGGTTATTTAATGAAAGAGTCAGGTAAAGGAATCCCTCTCCTGGGAGGCATTGCTGGCGTTGGAGGAAGAGGTAGTGAAAAACGGTTTTTTGAACTCAGAGGTCACATAGTAACCTACAGTGAATGTGAAGGTGGAAAAACACTAGGTTCTCTTGACCTACGTGGAGCACGCGTAAAATGCTCTGCTGACAGCCTTGCCTTCTCATTGGAGGGTCCTATTCTAAACGTTCAAAAAAAGGGAAAATCATATGAATTAGCGGCACTCACGTTCGAGGAGATGAGGTTTGTATTTCTTTTTACTTCTGTTCTTCATAGTTAAGGCTCTGTATTCAAGGTAAAAAAAATGTCAAAAACAGGTCTTGGACGGAACAACTAAAGCGGGCTTGCGAATCCCAGGCGATATAGCTGAGGGCTCCAAGAATCTTTCATACCTTGACCCTCGGCACGGTTTTATTATTTTCGCCGTCTTCAACTGTGGAGGCCAAAAGTTAGTTTTTGCGTACATGATTCCCCTTACTCTCTTGGACAGCTCTCCTATGATGCCGACTGTTTCTTTTGTTCTACTTTGTGTGCGAAAAGTGATCCTTCTGAGGACATTCCATACTCCGTTTTTGTTTATATGGCTTACGGAGATACAACAGAATGGTTTTTTTTCCACAATACTATTTTTTTTTTCTTTTTCTTTTTTTTTTTTTCCCCTTGTCCCTAAATATTGTTTGCGTTTTGCATACTTTTGCAGTGATGCAATCCTGGTTGACAGAATAATTTATCCTGGGTCTCGTCCTGTTGCTAGCCACTCTACTTAGTTAGTTTTGCCTCTTGGGGAAACTGTGCATCTCTGTTCTGTTCTTGTTTTTATTTTGCTTTCAGAGTTAAGATGTTGCATGCCTTGTACAGAGTCACAGTAGTACAGGGCTATTCATTGTTTTTTTTTTTGATATTTTTTTTTTTTCTTTCCCTACAGCCTTGCAGAGAGTATTCCCGAGTATTGCCTTTCTACATATCACTGGGATTTTGGTTGGGGGGGAAAATTCTTTCTTTCCTCCCTGCTTTTCATCCCTTTTCTTTTCTCGCAACTAATTTTGGGATGGGGGGAACATTATTTTAAACAAAAAAAGCAACTACAGAAAAAAAAAAAATTATGCACCTCAGAAATAAAATGAAAATAAAAAATAAAAAAGTAAATTAATAAGTTCGCAGCATTAGTGCAGTTGTAGTTACGCATTATCCGTTTCACTGTAGTGAATGTGCAAATGGATGGGACTGCATAGTCACTTCCCAGATGGGAAGTACTGGTTCTGCAGTTTAAGTTTGTAAAACTGCAGGCCGCTGAGTTTATTTATGTTTTCCAAACTTCATCCGGAGTTTGTGAGTTTTCTGAAGTCTCCTCAACCCCCCCTCTCCACCCTTTTATTTATTTTCTTCTTTATATTACCTTTGTTCCTACGTTTCTCAAATCTTTCTTTTGTTGCTTTCGATGTCCTGTTATGAACTGACCTGTGATAATGCACTCTCTTTCAACTCAGCCAGGTGGTACAACTTTTTTGTTAGTTTTATTGTTACTCACTATTACTAGGCTGGTTATTGCAGCATTCTGTGCAACGTATTACGAAGACGTTTGGAAATAAGGATGTTCATCTAATCTATTTGGCTTTACTTGTTGATAGGGATTACTTTTGAGAAGCTGGAAAAAAAAAAAAAAAAAAAAAAAAAAAAAAAAAACAAAGAGAAAATTAGTGTAACCACTTTGCTCCGACCAAGTTCTCAACAAGAGTGCTCTGCAATTATTAGTTGCAATGGAAATGGAACCGAATGGATCACATTATTGTAATGTGTAAACGCTGCTTTTTTTTTTTTTTTTTTTTCCTTCCAAAAATTAAAAAAAAAAACCAAGAATAATAAAAAAATAAATAAATACGAGGAAATAACAACGTTGCTCTGCGTCTCTTCTACTCTGAAGACGAGAATTTTCGAGATGACGGGAAGAGGAAAAAAAAAAAAAAAAAAAAAAAAAAAAAAGAACAAGATTTAAAAAAACATAAAAAGATAAAAGAAAACAAAAAAAAGAAAACAAAAGGAACTGACTAGTCCTCAAGGTAACTCGTCTGACTTTTGCTTGTGCACAATCATAAACAGGAAGGAAAAAAAAAAAAAAAGAGAAAAAGAAAAAAAAAAGCGGCTTGAGAGTGACGAAGAGCTGGCTTTGCACGGAATGGCTCAAGAAGCTTTACACTTGTTCCAGAGAGACGGCAAGCTCAATACTTGTACCGCCTAAGGAGTAGAAAAAACAAAGGAATACCAATTTTCTTTAGGACATTCTGAAGCAAGGCGTTGCCGTCAAACTGGAGGGTGTCATTGTAGCTGCACCGATAAACGGTGATTTCAGCACAGGTGGAAGAAAAAAAAAAAAAAAAAAAAGATTAGTTTGGAATTTGAACCCTTTATTATTTTTTTTTATTTGATTTAAAAAGGAAAATACAACAAAGATGAGATTTGTTATATCGATCATATTCTCTTTTTTTTTTTTTTTTTTACCTTTTAAATATCGAACAACAGACACAAAAGAATAATTATGCCTCGTGGAAGATGGTCGATACAGGATTCGAGAACCGCCAAATGGATTCAAGCCGATGACTCAGCTAACAGTCTAATAGAAGCGGCATTTAAACATCAAAAATCCTCAGTAGATATTTCGGTTTGTTCATTCATTCATTTTCTAAAACGTAACCTGAGCAGTGCATTCAATTAAAAAAAAAAAAAAAAAAACAACTAACAGATTGGAGCGAATGACTACCGAGTTGACTTTGCGAAACGTAAGATGTACGGACCTACAGGTGGTTCTCGCTTAATACGAAGAGATGAGGTTCAGGTCTCAAATCCTTACGAACTCGACGAGTATCTAAACCCCAAATTAAATATGAAAGAAATAGAAGCTTTGTATAACAAATGCAAAGCTGCCAGTGATACTGACGAAGACTGCATTCAAGGAGAAGGTCTCATGACACTTTGTAATGAATTATCTCTGAGCTTGGATGACATATCACTGTTGTTATTAGCGTGTAAAATTCAAGCTGCAGAGCCATTTAAAATAGGGCGTACAGAAATGATTGCCGCTCTTCGATCCCTGGGTGTGGACTCAACAAAAAAACTAAAGAGTGCGATCAGCCAATGGAAGAACGAACTCTCAAATGACAGGTCGTTTAAATATTTCTACTGGTTCGCTTTTGAGTGGACTCGCGAAGAGAATTCTCGAGTCATGCAAAACGAAGCAGCAATCGAATCGTGGAAGACATTGCTAACTTCTAGATGTGGGGTATGTATAAATAATGTACTTTAGAATATTTGCTTAAGGATAATAAAAAAACAACAAAACAGAAATTTCCTTTGGATCTTTGGTGTGAATTCGTATCTACACAACACAAGAAAGCTATTAGTAAAGACGCATGGAAATCTCTTTGGGATTTCATGCAATCAACTGCACCAGATCTATCAAACTATAGCGAAGATGAGGGATGGCCAGTTCTGATGGATGAGTTTGTTGAATGGGCACAGAAGAAATAGTTTCTACCATTCGATGCCAGGCAGAAGCATTCTTTTGGGACCCTCGACCTTCGTTCGTAAACTCACGCAGGGGTTCAAAGGGGAAGATCGTATTTATACTACTCAGTTGTCGTAATTTATTGCCAGCCGTGTGATGCTGGCAGAACTCACCCTTGCCTAGTTTAATTGCTCGATAGCATCCCTGTGCGATTAAAAATAGTAAAATTGTTGTCTGCAAAGTTCGATTGGGTAGTGGAGTTGCCTTGTTAGGCGGTTTTGTCAGAAAAATACGTCCGGGTCAGTTTGGTAGGACTTTGTTAAAGTAGATTTTAATTAATAAAATAATAAAGTAATATTTCCGTTTCATGTTAGTGTATTATAGCCACTTTCTGTTGCCGAAGAACAGCCAGGCCTGGCATATTAGTGTACCTTCACAATGTCCAACAATAATTGTTTTATAAAATGCAACCTTGGGTGCAGGCACTAGTGTTTTTTTTTTTTTAAAGTTTCTTTTCTTTTTCCCCTTCCTTTTTTTTTTTTTCACTTCCCCTCCAGTCTTTCTTTTTCCCTCTGTTCACTGGCACACTGATCCCTAACCCGCGGAACTATTGCTTTGTGTCCTGCTATGGTTTAGACAGCACTATCGCACTGCGCTTTGCACGGCAAAATCGGTTTGGCCTTTGTTACGTGAACATCGTATGTTTTGAAGTAGTTTCAGTTTCAAGAAAAAGTGGAGTTTTTTTTTTTTTTTTTTTCCCCCGTTTATTGTAACGGAATACACGGTTTTTTTTGGAAAAAATGAGAAAGCAAGGACAAAAATAAATAAATAAAATAAAAAACGACATGCGAAGCTCAGAAATAAATACCATTAGTCGTCTTCTAACCTAAACACGATGTTCACGCGTGGTAATCGATAACATTTTTGTTGTTTTTGAGCGATTATAGAACGAACTAATAATTTCTACCAACTCCGTTCTCAAATAAAAACAAAAAAAAAAATTTAAAAAAATATGAAATAGACAACCTTGATGTGGGTTTTTATCTCACGTTTTTATTGTTCCTTGGGAATCTGATAAAAAAGTTACTTACAATTCAAAAAATTCTTTTTTAAAATAAAAAAAAAAAAAAGGTTTCAAAATAATATGACACTTGTTACAGAACCTGTAGAATTCTCAGTAAAGCTGAGCCCGGACCATGGCAGCTATGCTGAGAGAGTTAATCAGAAAATAGCTGAATTAAAGCCTACAAAGGAAGGGTTGGGGCAATTACTATGGTGGGTTGCTGTAACTCGACCAAAAGAGATAGCAGCGACTATCAATGTTGCTGGTCAAGAAAGGTGTGTAGTTCTAAAAAGCTCAGCTGTTCCACTGTCAGAACTAAACGGAAATGACTCAACCAAAGAGCCGGAGCAATTCGTCGAAGTCTTTCACGTCCATTGTCATTTTAATAAAGAAACAGAAGACGATGCTGTTCGAATTCTGAAAAAATTAGAAGCAAATCCATACGTCATACACACACACGTTTGGCATGAAAAGAATGGACCTCACGATTTATGGTCGTGGGAGTTATGGGTTGAGCAGCCTCTTCATCTCGGACTTATTATATCTGAACTCCTTCCAATAAAAGAACACGCGTTCTGTTTCCATCCTGACACTAATGATGAATACTCTGATCACAGTGGAAGAATGTTCTGGATAGGTGAACCAGATCCTCTTGACTTAGCATTCTTCTCGGAGACTAACAAATACGTTGGACCTTCGATACCTCGACAAACCAATCCTGATTTCGTAAAATCCATGGGTGAGGAATGGCCTCGTACATCCAGTGGTAAACTTGTCAGTTACAAAGCACAGGATAGGGATTAAAAAAAAAAAAAACTTTTTGTTTTGTTGATAGGAGGACTTCATAGTTACGAATTCTCATTCTACTGAACAATGGATTTGTTGGTACAAAATAAAACAATCTCTTATCGATATTTGTGCCAGTGATCAGTTGGTTTCTCAATGTAAACTTTGTTATGCATGTATGCCTAAGGGTTTCCTCAATATCTGACTTGCTTCACCCATGTAGGAATCTTTGCCATCAGCTAACGAACGTCGATTCCGAATGGATGAAACACCCGACAGTAGTAACAGTTTATTTTATTATTTTTTTTTATGCCAGTAAACTACATTTTTTTAAAAAAAGAAAATGATGATGATATTTTCCTAGATAAAGACAACTCGATGCCTATTTTGTGCCTTCCAGTTGGGCTGCTTACAACTTCATTGTTCCTGTTGGGACTGCTATTAGGAGCAATTTGGCAGATTGGTCTTTCGTCTTCTACAAGTTTTGAGGAAGCTGCGTACAACAATGCTGTGGCAGAATGGGGACGGAATAGTAAATCATTTCGAGAAAATGAATTTGAAATGTGTATTGAAGGCGATAGATGTGTCTATCTGTCGAAAATTGTAAACGGTGATGAGGAAGGAGTCCCACCCACATATCAACTAAGTAAATACACAGCTTTTTATTATGAAACTGGCAAGGCAAATGACCCACCCACCGAAGAAACCCGTTTACTTTCTGATCAACATTATGATCCAAATGCAGCAGTTACACTGTTTTTACGTAGCCTTAAGAACTCGAGTCTCAGATCTCAATCACTCAGAATTCCTTTATTTAAGTGGCGTTGGCAAGAAAAAACATCTTGCAACACTCAGATGGGTGAATCCCTAGTCGGAAATGACTGTATTCAGATTTATGTATTGGAGAGAATCTGCATAACAGTGAGTGAAACATCTGACGGAAATTGGAAATTTTCTGGAAAATACAGAAACGGTGTTGGTTGCCTTGAGAATTCTGAGTCAAGATGGGATCCGGGAACATACACCATAGTCAATAGCTCAGATATTATAAACAACATGAACACGTCTCTGATTGGTGTCAGGGGAATGTCTCGTAGCGGAGTGACGCTTCCATTTAAGTTACCAACTTCGGAATGGATTGGTGATTTTAGTCTTACGAAAATCAGAATCAGATCTGTTTTCGATCCAATATTAACATTTGAAAACATCACGAACGGAACTCTGTCTTTGGAAGGAGTCTCGCTTAGATCTCCACTGATATCCTCATTCGCGAATTATGCTATTTTTAGTATTTCAATGACGTGTATCGCTGTGGCTGTTTCAATAGTAATCTGTCTAACAATTTGTTTTCCAACTTACAGAAAGTACTATCTGTTTCAGTTTGAGTCAGAAATTCCATCTCCACACAACAAATTGAGATCTCTGTCGCAGATATACATGTGAATTATAAATGTTTTCTCAATCTGACTTCAGGTTTTTGTATTAGAATAATTATTGGGTTTTCATTTTTTTTTTTTTTTTTTTAAATATTTTTTTCCCTCTTTTTTTGATGATTAAAAAAAAAAACCCAATAATCGACACTTTCTTCTACCAGACTAAGATAATGCCATACACTGAATATGGAACAATTGAGAACTCGACTACTTCGATTGAGTCACGTCGAAAACGAGTTGGAATAAGACCTATTCTGGTACTGGGAACAATGATGATGATGCTTTTAGGAACTGCACTCGTTGGAACATCTGCAGTAAAACACGTTCAATTGACTGATAAACATACTGTTGTGTTACGGAAATCTCCGGGACACGAAAAGAGAAAATCAGCTTTGATAAAAAACTTACAAACTAGAAGCAAACTACTAATAAATAATCCTAAACTGTGGACGTGGGAGGGATACTTAGAAAAGTGGTTCAGTCCCAAAACTGATGAAGTTGGATCTGAGTCGATGTCAAATTTAAGAAACGTCGAATATCTAATCGAAATCGATATTGGAACACCACCAACTACGTTTAAATTAATTGCAGACACGGGATCGTCAAACACTTGGGTTTCTGGATCCAGTTGTAGCTCTGTGGGTTGTTCAAATATGCAGAAATTTTATAAAAAAGTATCATCAACGTGGAGGTCATCAGACAAACAGTTCAATCTGTCATACGGAACTGGTTCATGCAGTGGTGTCTTAGGAACTGATGAAGTTGTTGTTGGTGGTTTTAATTTTCGAATGTCAATAGGAATAGCAACTATCGTAGACTCATTCTTTGAAAAAGTTCCCGATACCGATGGTATCTTAGGACTCGGTCTCGGAAGTCTAAGTGCTGGGAATGTTCCGTCACTAGTTGACTCTATGAATCAGAATTATAAGATATTTTCTATGTACTTATCAAGTTCTTCGTTTTTTCCACATCATCCTTCGCAGATAACATTTGGAGGTACCAATCCAGACTTATACATTGGAACGATTGACTACGTACCGTTATTACGGTTTAAAGGGGCATACCTTTATTACATTATAAAATTTGATGGTTTTTGGGTTGATGGACATCCCGTTACGATGACTTGCAACCCATGCAGAGCTGTGATCGACAGCGGAACCTCTCTTCTTCTCGGTCCATCAAAACATATTAATAATTTACTTAGGTCTCTTGCAAACAACGGTGTTCTTCAAGTTGGCATTAATGGAATCCTTTACTCTATACCTCCTTCGGTTTACATGCTTGGAAATGATATGGCTATTGCTGAAGATACTTCTATGCAGGATCTCTTTATTTTCGGTGATACGATCCTCAGATCAATTTACACAGTCTTTGACCTCGATAATTATTATATTGGTCTTGCTCCGAGCATCCAAATGCCTCTTAGCATTAGATATTAGTATTGTATTTTATATGAATGAAACTTCATCTTTCCGTCTATCAAAAAAAAAAAAAAAAAAAAAAAAATCGTAACGCTTTTATGGATTAGCCGCAACGGCTTTTTTTTGCTTAAACCATTTGTGACTTGAGTTATATTAATAATAAATAAAGTTCTTTTTTGATTTTGATTTTTTTTTTTTTTTTTTGATATTATAATAATAATTCTTCTAACAGAACTAATGGAGTCAATATCCCTTAATAATGTTAGCTATCCAGTAGTGTCTGACACTCAACTGGGTGACTGCGGATGGAAAGTTGAGATCCCTTCAGGTAGGGAAGACGGATCAACAAAAGGAGTAGTTCGGAATTGTCTTCCAGCAGAAATTGATATCTTAATGATGTTGCAATCAAAGATAATATTGGAGGCTTATGAGATGGAAGAACCACTCGTATTGTTTGAATACTATGAAGAAACTGGAACAGACTACCTAAACAGAATGAAATCAGTATCAGCAACACCAGAACGAAGTGAAGTAATAAATATTATGAAAGGTATTTGTAGAGGAGTTGGACTACTACACTCAATGTCTACACCGATAACTCACTCGATGATTGGATTTGATTCACTAGTACGAACTCCAGACATGACTTGGAAATTAACAGGTCTCGGATACTGTCGTAATGTCGCTTGGAGATCATACAACTCTGATCATGAAGAAATGATTAAAACCAGATGTACAACACCTCTGATGTCTGCTCCTCCTGAACTCCTTGAATTCAATCGCCACTTAATAGTTAACAACCAACAAGACGTTTGGGCAATTGGAATGTTATACTACTACTTAATATGTGGGATGCAATATCCGTTTAGTACTTCTGATGAAATTATACATTCTCCTTTATATGTTCCGAAGGGTACTCAAAGTTCAGATTCAGACATTCTAAATAAATGTTTAGCTAAAGAACCTTACAATCGATTGAATATTTGGGATCTGGCAGCTAAATTAAAAATTGATAACATGCCAGAGAAAGTAGCTGATTGGGAGGAGCAGAAGTTAGCTTCGTGGTGTGAGAAGCCAGACATTGTTCCACCAGAGTCTACATCACCTTTACAGGTTCAGTTCGACAGTACAGGGGGGACACAGCCGGGACCGATGCTTGATTTGAGTAGTATTGACGGACCCGTTAGAACACATAAAATATTCTCTTTTAAAGACAACTCAAAACCTGTCTCAAGAACATGGTTTGCCAGAGTTAAAGACTTCGGAGAAAAGAGCATCGGCTTATCAAGCAGCACTCTCAAACACCTCCACTCCAACACTCCACATTATTGGATGATCAGATGTACAGATTCAACATACGATGCAATCCCAACACTCTACCTAACAAAACTTGTTGAATGGGCTAAGCAATGTGATAATATAGGAGCTTTTTTCCACTATATAAAACTCCGACCTGTTAAATATGATTCCGTTGTAGCATATCGTTGTCTTTGTTTAATTCACAAGGTACTTCAAGACTGTCAATTAAATTGCATGAAGGCGATCTACGCACAGCAGAGATCTTTCTTTAAGGACTTGGAATTACGCTGGGCTGGTGCAACGCATTCAAAGCTGCCGGTTCTTCCAAGTGTAGTAGTACATTATTGTAAATTTTTGGATAAGCGTCTATACTGTGTGTTAGCTAATGGTTCATTGTCGGGTAAGACAGACGAGGAAATAACAACAGCTGCTGCTGTCTTTATTCAGGGTGTGGAACTTGCAAGTCGAGTGTGCCCCCCACATGAAGGTAAAGCATTTCTCTTAAACAACGCATTATACTCGCTTGTTGTTGACTTGAGTACCTGTCATAATCTACTGTCATCCGTCTCTATGAGTGGTCCGCATTGGCAGCATGTTTTGAGTGGTTTTCAAAATGCTAATTCGTTGTTTGGTGTTTTGGTAAAGAAACTCAAGAAGAGCAACCCTGAACTGCTTGCTCTCTGTAAGACTTCACCGAAATCGTCATTAAAAGCAGCGAAATCTTCGTTAAGCTCTTCTCTCTCTTCTGTGACATCTCAACCACCACCTGCTGTCAGTAGCGTGTCTGCTGTAGCTCCAGTTGTAGAAAATGATTTGTTCCCAACTGTTAGAGCTGATGATTTAATATCAGTCTCCCCTCCTCCTAGGGATCCTAGACAGCATAGGCATACAGACCCAACTCCTTATCAGAATAACGAACCTCCTGCAACTTCAACAGCTACTACCGCTGCTACAACTACTACCAACAAGGTTGGTGATCTATTGCTGTTCTCATAGAAGTGTTTCTATCACTTAGGGAAGCGTTTCTACAACGGAGAGGACAAGTTTACAGTCTTCTTATTCTATTTCTATGATTTCCTTTTATTTATCTCTCTCTCTAGTTCAAGAAAATAACTGGTTTGTTTTACAACTCTGATAACAATTTATATTCGCTTCTCATCTCCCCTTTCTTTATTTTTTTCGATTGTCAGACACAATGAAGTTGTCCTCCCAAATCTGTCCGCGCCAAAGGAGGATTTACAGTCTGAGGATGGAAAATGGTTTGGTTTTTTTAAATTTATTTTATATACTCACAATGCTACGTGTTTGAAGATTTAAAAAAAAAAAAATTTAAAAGTAACAACAGAACACAAAGGGATAGGGTGCAGCGAAAAATGTTGTGTCGGAATTGCTTTTTTGTGTGGGTAGTTTTATGGGGAAAAAAAAAAAAAAAGTGTTGGTTCTCCAATTCTTGAATTGGTGTTGAAAAAGACCAGTCTGATTTTTTTTGTTATTCTTACAATCCTTTATAACGTTGTTGGGATCATTGCAGAAAAGGAAAAAAAAAAAAAAAAAAAAAAAAAAAACTTATCAAAAAAACAAAACATAAAAAAAAAATGTGTTTATTATGTATTTATCAAGCGTGTTACAATATAAATGGTCATTTTCTTCAGACCTTTTTTTTTTTTTCCCCCCTTCGTTCAATTTATTTTTCAATAGAAATCTTTGTTACCTGCGCACACACAACACACACAACCATCACATATCTACTGAGAGAGGGAATACATACGCTGGATCAAAGGTCTTACCTCTACGACAGTATTTTCCTTGAAGAGATGGGGGTGGTTTTTTTTTTTTTTTCTTTCTTTTTTTTTCTTATTCGTTTCACCTTTGCACCCAAATTTCCCAGTTTTGTTGTTTATTTTTCGTATTATTTGAAAACCTAATAGTAACTGGATAAGTTAAGCATCACCACAGTTCAATCGTATAGTTCACTTGTCGTTGTTGTTGTTATGCCATATAATTGTTGAGCTGTCAGAGGTGCTAATTGGTTATTTTTTTTTCCCCCTTCTCATTTGAATAATCATTGTTGGTTAATTTCCTGGTTTCTTTTTGTTTTTTCATACAACCAACGTCAATCATTCTTGTTGTGTTGTTTTTTTGAAAATTTCGGCTTTTTTCCCCCCCGCAAACCTGTACACACATCCAATACAACATACTCGAGTAGAATGGAGGAATTATAATCTTGTCTTGTGAGTTTCTGCACTCTCACCCCTTTCTAAGCGTCAGTTGCATTGTTATGGCGTAATAAGCCTTGGATTTTAAACGTTTCTGTGTGACCTTTGTTTCTGAATTTCTATTTTTTTTTTTTTTTTTATCTGATGCGCATAAAAACTTTTTAGATTTAGTTTAGGTGCATTGATACTTTGATTTGGTAAAAAAAAAAAAAAAAAAATGAGGGGTGGGAAAAAAAAAACAAAAACAAAAAATGTTTTGAAGATGCCAGAAATGGTTTTTTTTTTTTATATATTTTTTTATTTTTAATTTTATTATTATTATTGAAAAAAAAATCAGCAATTTCAGCCTCAGATAAGGAAAACTATTTTTTATTGGAAAAAAAAAAAAAAAAAAAAAAAAAAAAAAAAAAGCCCTACTTCCTAATATTTCGTTGAATTTCTTACTCTAACTAATTATTTTTATTGACCTTCAGGTGTACCGTCAATGTGATTACTTGTGTTGGAGAATACTACAGCTGAACACCTCAAAATATTTTTATACAACAGGTTAAAAAAGAAAACATCATCATGGTTCAGCAATGTGAGTTAACTAGTTCACAGTTTCACATTAAAGCCGAGAGGACGACTTTTAAGAAACATGCCAATAGACAATTGAGTAACAAGCAAGGGGCTTCAGCGTGTTTTAGTTCGTCGTCGCCTCGACCATGTATGGTCGACTCTTTAACACCGAGAAGTGATCGTCGGGATCAAAAGGCAAAACCGATATTGTCGCGAAATGAAAATCGTTTTCGAAGAATGGCTTCGCAGAGCTCTGTTACTTCAGCGCCTTTTATGGGAAGTTTAAAAGGTGGACTACCGATGGCTGATAGGCCATGTCTTTCTCCTTCACCAAAACAAGATGGGATGGATCCAACTTACCCTCCAGGAATAGCGACTCTTATCGGTAGTAGCAAGCAATCATCTGCTCCTGGACTGCGCTCTCAAACACCTCGCAGTTGCATGTCGTATAACGATCCAGCAACAGCAGCTCCACTTCAGCACTCTGGAATGGACATTGGGTTCATCAGAATGCCTCCTCCTTTTAAAGGAATATAGTGACCGAATCCTGCTGTCTACAGATACATGACAGCCGCAGATGTTTTTACTATAAATGTTATGTAAGTATTATTCTCTTAGTCGGTTTCGTTATTTGCGATAACTACATTCACATGTGGTTTCTGTTTTTTTTTTTTTTAAATTTTTTTTTAATTGCTTCTTTTTTTTTTTTCATACGCAAATTAACCCCCCAAAGAACCAACAATTTTACCTTAGGGATCTTATGCTGGTTGTATTTTGTGTGCTTTTAATCAATTTTTTTTAAAGCTTGTTTTAAATGTTTATTTTTTGTTTTCTTTTCATTTTTTTCTTCTTTTTTTTTCTTTCTAATATTTCACAGACCTTATCTCCCCCTACTGTCATCGCTTTGGCTAAAAAAAAATGTTGTAAAAAGTTGCGTTGAGGAACCGTATAGTGATTTGCTTAACTAAAATTTGTACTTTTTTTTCCCGTTCTTTAAATTGTAACATAGCGAAGCTTGCAGGTTCCGCGCTCATCACCTTTTACTATTCTAGTCACTGGCTTAGCGATTTCATGTTCGAATCGGCAGTTTTTCTGTCCAAAAAAAAAAAAAAAAAAAAAAAAAGAGATTCTTTTTTTTTAAAAATAATAATTTGTTTATATACTTTCATTTATATAACTACAATACCATTTGATATTTTTTTTTTTTTTTGCTTTTCTCAGGCAGATTCATATCACCGAAGGACAAGGAGCGAATACATGTTTTGTTAGTATCCTTTTAGTGTTACTTTTGATATTCGTTTTATAATTCCCTCACAGTCAAAGTTATTAAAAATGCAGGTAGCAGCAGCGTTGCTGCTGTCATCCGTTGGTGCTGTTGACAGGAAGCACATCAATGGTGACAATTGGGTTTCAGCCCTTGGAGGTCATGACAGAAAGCCAACAATCCCACTTTGGACAGATGTCCCACCAAAACAGAGAGGAACACCTCCATACATTCCACCAAAGGACTGGATTTACAACACAACAGCCGGTCCTGTTAAGGGTAAGATTAACGTCCACTTGGTACCACACACTCACGATGACACTGGTTGGCAGGTAACCGTCGATCAGTACTTCTTCGAGGAAGTCTACTACGTCATCGACACCGTCCTCACCAGACTTTTGGAAGATCCAAACAGAAAGTTTATGTACGTTGAAGTTGGATTCTTCGCTCGTTGGTGGGACCAACAACCTGAAAAGAAGAAGGCCATGGCACGCAGTGTAGTTAAGAATGGTCAGCTTGAATTCGTCAACGGAGGATGGTGCATGCACGATGAGGCCAGTCCTTTCTACGTTGAGATGATCGACCAGACCACTAGAGGACATCAGTTTTTGAAGAAGAACTTTGGAATTGATGCTATGCCTAAGGGAACTTGGTCGATCGATCCGTTCGGTCACTCGAACACCAACGCCTGGTTGCTTGGTGCTGAGGCGGGTATGAACTATGAATTCTGGGGAAGAATGGACTACCAGGATTTTGCGATGAGAAAGAACCAGTCTCGTTTAGAATGGATCTGGGAGGGAAGTCAGTCTCTCGGAAACTCCGCCCAGGTCTTTGCTGGTGAACTCTTCGGACAAGGTAACGGTGGTTACGGAACTTGGTTAAGTTACGATGGTAGCGGTACTCAAGTTCAGGATGATCCATCCCGTCATGATTACAACATTGATAAGGTTGTTGATCAGTTCGTTCAGCATGCTCAGGAACAGGCGAAGGCCTTCCGTACTGAGCACCAGATCTGGGCCTGTGGAAGTGACTTCAACTACCAAAACGCTCTTCACTGGTATCGTAACCTCGACAAAATCATTCACTACATCAACAAGAACGGTACTGTCAATGCTTTCTACTCAACCCCTACCAAGTACGTTGAGGAGAAGCAGAAGGCTAACCTCACCTGGGAGATCAGACAAGATGACATCTTCCCACTCGCAGATGCCTCTCACCACTACTGGTCAGGTTACTTCACATCGAGACCGAGTTTGAAGAGACAGGTTCACGTTGCTTCAAACTTCCTCAACGCCGCCAGACAGATGGAAGTCATTGGAAAGGTTAACACTTCTAAAATCCACAACCCAACTGTCAGACCTGCTCCTCCAGTAGGACCCAGCTGGACTGATTCCCTTGAGGGAACTGTTGGTATTGCTACTCACCACGACGGTATGTCAGGAACTGAAAGACAGGACGTTTCAAATGACTACGAGATGAGAATTTCTGAATCACACGGTGAGGTTGAAGAAGGTGTTGCACTTTCATTCAACAAGTTGATGGGTCTTAACGCAAATTTTGAGCACTGCAACTGTAACTCGATGGGAGGAAACAACTGTTTGAACATTTCCATGTGCGCCACCACTACAGACTCCTCAACTTTCTCTGTAGCCGCTTGGAACCCTCTCGGAAGATGGAGCTCTCAGTGGGTCAGTGTACCAGTCACTGGAAACTCTTGGAAGGTTTCCAACATTAACGGAACTGAAGTACCATGTCAGGTATCTGAGATCGATGAGCGCACTCACTCAATTCCACTTCTGTACCTCAACTCCTTCAACATGACTGCTGCTGAAATCGCAAAGAGGCAGTCTGAGATGGCCAACAAAGCCACCCACATTCTCAGTTTCCGTGCGTTCCTCCCACCAATGGGATACACTGCGTACACCGCAACCACTACTAGAAAGTCGAATGTTGTTGAGAGAAAGGCGGCTGTTGGAAACTTCAGCATCAGCAACGACCTTTACAACGTCGAGTTCGATACCTCACTTGGATTGGCGACGAAGATTACTAACAAAGAATCTGGTCTCTCAACTCCACTTTCCGTAACCATCGGATGGTACAACAGTTCCATCGGTGGATGCACTCACGATGCTGGAGTAGCGAAGGACCAGCAGTGTGACGAACAGAAGAGTGGAGCCTACATCTTCAGATCAAACACTTCAACAGTCTACTACCCTGGTGAAACTCAAATCCCAACTCTTCGTGTTGTTAACGGAACCTCAGTGACTGAGGTGTACCAGCAGTTCAGTGAATGGGCAACTGTCGTTTACAGACTTTGGAAGGACAGATCTTTTGTTGAAGTTGAATGGACCGTTGGTCCAATCCCTGTTGACACTCCGTGGTTCCCACCAGTTGACAGTGGAAAGGCAAACAACTGGGGTAAGGAGGTAATTGTAAAATACTCAACTGGTATCGAATCACAGGGAACCTTCTACACTGACTCTAACGGTAGAGAGATGGTTAAGAGACAGTTTAACAAGAGAGGACCATCATACCCACCACTTGTTGTTAACGAACCAGTTGCCGGAAACTACTACCCAGTCAACGCAATGATTTCTGTTAACGATGAACTATCTGAACTCGCTGTACTAACTGATGCCTCCCAGGGTGGAGCATCTCTTCAAGATGGAGCAGTCGAACTGATGGTTCACCGTCGTCTCCAAATGGACGACAGCCGTGGAGTTCAGGAACCACTTAATGAAACTATGTGTGGATGTAATGATATTAATGCTCTGCCAGGTAAAATGGGTGAACATGGACATGAAGGTGATGGTGGATGCACCTGCGCTGGACTGACCATGCGTGGAAAGCATTTGCTCATATTCGGAGCGACTGAAAAGGTTCACGTCCTCAGAAGACAAGAAATGGAGGAATTGTCATTCCCTGCTACTTTGGCTTTCGCTAAGGACGCGATTAAGCCAGCAATGCAGGCGAAGAGTTATTTGTCTCAGCCACTTCCACCACAGATTAAGTTGTTGACTCTAACAAGTAACTATGCTGACATTAACGATGGAAAGTTGCTTCTGAGAGTTTCTCACTTGTACTCTGTTGGAGAGAGTACTACTATGAGTGTTCCAGTGGAAGTTAACTTCGCTGCTGTGTTTGCACAGAACGGACTGAAGATCTCGACGATGGAAGAGACGCAACTAACTGCCTTTCAATCTCAGACCAAGACAGACGAGCAGAAATTCAAGTGGAAGACTTACGACCCAACCGGTGGCAAGGTTCTTGAGCAGTTAAGTGAATTTAAGTCCTACGAGCAGCGATTCCCTTTCAACTCTAAGGCATTTACTGTTACTGTCAGACCAATGGAAGTTCGTACATACCTTGTAACATTTCAGTAGGTTGTTATTTAGATCCCCTTTTTACTTTAGTTAAACGAGCGCTTGTTACATTTTAGGAAAGTGTCAGTGCGAGTATCGATTGATCTATTATTGGAGTTTCTTGACTTCAGCAAAATGTAGCTATTTTACAGATTTTCGGACGAAGCGAAAAACTTGCACCCAGACATCTTTTTGCCTCTTACTTGATTTCTATTTTTTTTTTGAAAAAAATTCTTTCAAACTTTTCCCTTCAAAGAACAATAACTCACACGTGTGTTTTCCCCCCTCGAAGTATTACTGCAATTCTATTTTTTTTTTTAAAACGTATTTCTGTGACTTTTTTTTTTTCCCCCCTCTTTTCTGTTTTAATTTGTAGTCCGCATGGCTTTCAGGTGCATTTCATTGGTTACCTACTATTTAGCCTACCCTGTGGGTATTTAAAGCTGGTTTATTAATATTTTTTTTTCTTTTCTGCTCCGTCTATATAAAATCGGCAGAATTCCCAAGCAAGCAATGAAAAGGTAATGGGCATTGCCTCAGTATGTGAGAAAATTTAGATTATCTTTAGTCGGTGTTTCAACTCACTTGAAGTCATCCAACTACTTCTACCCACTGGGTGGCTTTTTCTGCCACCTAGGCTATAAGGTGAAATAAGGGAAGCAAAAAAAAAAAAAATTAATAAGAATTCCAAATTTCTTACTCCGCTGGCTCATTTCCCATGTTCTTGCTGCTAACGTTAATTTTTTCTTTTCTTTCCCTTTTCCCCGTCCCTCCGTGTGCTTTGTTTTGCTTTCTTCTTGTTTCATTCATCCGTGGGGTGTTATTGCAAAGGAAGGAAGTGTACCAGAGTAGTCTATCAGAGAAAAATAATATATTTCGAACCCATCCCCCTGTTCACAGCACTAGTTTACGTGATGATACAAGGTGTGTGTGTTGGAAACAAGTGTTGAATTAACAGCTAGTAATGTTGTTTTATTTTACAGGAAACACACACTAAGAAAGTAGTTACCAATTCTAGGTAAGACGTGATCACTTCCTGTTATAATCAATTCACAGGGCAGCTCATATGTCGTTTTTTCTTAAGCTATTTGGTCTCGGGAAAAAGCCGCCACCTCCAGAACCTGAACCAGAAGAAGAAACGCCTCCAGAAGAAGAGCTGCATGTCCCTCCGTCGTTGATTGGCTCTGAGAGTTTATTGAAAGAGGATGACTTACTGTGGTTAAATACTACCATTTCAGTTTACCCGAGACCTAAAAAGTGGGGATGCTGCTACAACTCAAAAAGAGATGGAAAGAGTTATGCCAAACTTTTCGACAGCATAACTGGAAAGGAAAAAACCCTCCTGGTAGTTCGAGACGACGGCGGACACGTTTTTGGATTTTGGTCCAGAGACGAGTGGGAAGACCCTGCAGAAAGAGATGAAAAATTAAAATTAGAAATTGCAAAGAGAGAGAAAGAGCTCCGCATGGGCAGAAAATATGAAATCCCAAAATCACGAGGAGATATAAACTTCTTTGGGTCAGGTAATTGTTCCTTAATTGGTATTCGTCCAGAAAGACAAATCTACACACCAAGTGGGATGAATCATAATTATCAATATTTACAAACAAATTGGCCGGAACCCGAACAAAACGGACTGGCAGTTGGAGGAATCCCAAAACTATTTGGTATGCATCTTGATAGGTTTCTTGACACAGGTGTCTTTAGAGGAGCTGGTGGTATTTGCATGACCTTTAACAGCCCCTGTCTAGCTCACAAACCCGAGTTTCACATTCGTGATGTTGAGGTCTGGAGTTTGGATGATAATTTCACCGAAGCAACTTCTGGTGGCGTCTCTATTCTGGATGCACACGACACAAAAATAGATAAATTTATTCTTGAACAAGCTGGTAAGAAATTCTACTCTGAAGATAGCTGAGCGCCATGACTAACATCTGTGCAATAAAAACCCAACAGTGTACCGGCACTCTGCTTCAGATACAATCTTACCAACTGGCATATATAGCCTGGGCATTGTGGATAAGTTTTTCTCAAAGTGTAAATGTTTCCTTTTTTTTTTTTTAAATACTATTCCTTTTTTAATAATCAGTGATCAAAAATGGGTAATTGTAGCGGAGGCGAGCAGCAACACAGCAAGCCTCCTGTTCGAAAGCAGGATGCGGCTAGGAAACCTCCACAGCCGCAGCCGACAGGACCAGCAAAGATAAAAGGATTACGCGAAATGTCAGAGTCTGAAGGAGCTCAGCATCACGATCCAAGTATCTCTGATGCTATAAAATCACCAACTCAACCACCACATTCGATCTTAACACCACCAACACCAAGAGCGCCTATCAACCTAAAGTGGAGTGCTGAACAGCATGCGAATAATCAAATGATTGCTTTATTAAAGTTTGTCCAATCATCCACTAAGAACCGTTCAAGTAAGTTCACTAGATGGATTCCATTTCAGGAGAAGTATGAACAAAACTTATTTACTGACGTACTTAGAAAGTTAGAAATAAAAGAAGAACAAGACACTATGTCAGATGATGATACTGAAAGTATAGGACCTTGTTCTACATTAGGTGACTTGAGCGTTGATCTTAATGAGTTGGAAACGCCTCCAGCAGAGTGGCTCGATGATCTTATCGCCTCTCTCAAAAAAGAAAAGAAGCATAGACAACTTCCATCCGAGAATGACTTCTTATACCTTATGAAAACAGTTCAAGATCTTTTTACAGAAGTTGATCCTGTTGTGCACATTGATGTACCTTCAAGTGGAAGGTTAGTCATTGTTGGTGACTTACACGGACAGTTGGATGATTTACTGTGGATTCTGGCTGAAAGTAAACCGAGTGCTACAACACATTATCTATTTAACGGTGACTTCGTAGACCGTGGTCCAGACCAGTGCGAAGTACTTACTCTTTTGTACGCAATGAAAGTAGCCTACCCTGATGCCGTGTGGCTAAACCGAGGCAATCACGAAGAACATAGAGTAAACAAAGCTGCTGGCAAGGACGGTTTTATGCAAGTCTGTGTAAATGCTTACAGTGACAGAGCCTACAAGGCTGCTCAGAAATCATTTAAAGCACTTCCACTATGCCACGTTATCAACAACAAGGTCTGTGTTATGCACGGTGGGCTTCCTGGAGACAGCAAAGTCACTCTGAAAGAAATCAGAGCAGTAGACCGATTTAGAGAATGTCCAGTAAGTAAAGGAAGAGGTAAGATTCCACCAGCAACCAGAGAGGATCGTATATTCCAAGCAATGCTGTGGAGTGATCCTCGTGATATGGAAAACCGCAGTAAAGAGTCAAGCAGAGGAGCAGGAGTTTGGTTTAATGAAGATGTCACGAGAGAGTTTTTAAGAGTAAATGACCTTCAGAAGATTATTCGATCTCACGAGGTTGTCTCAAGCGGTCACAGAACTATCCACGGAGGTGTATGTATGACTGTGTTTTCTGCATCAAGATATTGTGGAAAAGACGACAACAGAGGATCATATCTTGTTCTGTTTGAAAACCTAGACATCTCACCTAACGACTACTGCGTTAAGAATGGTGAGATTGCTGGACTACGTGGTAAGATTGCTGACGGTATTTCTGAATCAGGTGAATCTGAAGACCACCACGACGATGAAGAACAAGGCGATCCTATTGACGCTGATGACGTACGAAAAAAAGCATTACGTCGATTAGGTGAGTTATTCTTTGCTAAACGATCACAGCTTCTCAGTCAATTCCAACTTGTTGATACCAACTTCACTGGAACTGTTACTAAAAAGCAATGGATAAACATCGTTAGGTCAATTATTCACGAGGATCTTCCTTGGCATTCGCTAGCAAGACATTTAGTACGTGTCGAAGAATCAGGAACTATTTCTTACATTCGATTCTTAGAAAGATTCCAGAACAAGTTAGCAAACAGCTGGATGAGTTCATGGGCTGAGAAGTGGCTGCAATACGGAAAGTCTCATTTAACTAAGGGAGCTATTGAGATGAAGAAGATGTTGCAGCAGATATCGACTTACCGTTCCCAAACAAAACTTTCTTATCACGAAGTGTGTGCTGCTCTGAGAACAAGTATTCCTGGTTTATCAATGACTGAGATTTACTATCTGCTATGTCACATGGATGAAAACAATGATGGCTACATAGATGCTGATGAATGGGCAGCCCAACTCGAAGGTGACAGCAAGGGTGCTTTACCCGGTATCCTTGACATTTGGGACTTGCAGCGCACCAGCAAAATAAAATATGATGCAATCTTCAAAGCGCTCGAAGCCATCAGCACGAAAGGCGTTGTGAAAAGTGCGTTCGTCACGACTTGTATGGACAGGACTGGAGCAAGTCCAGCAGACAAGAAAGGATGGGAACTCACTGCAAAGTATGTAATCCTTATCTATTCATCTGATGTTGTTTGTGTATAAAAGAATAATTTAAAAAAAAAAAAAAAAAAAACAGTTCACTTGCCGGACCTAACGGTAAGGTTGACCCTGCAGCTGTAAAGCAAGCTGTTGCTAACTTAGAAAATGACAGGCATCGGTATGTTGTTGTTGTTGTTGTAGTAGTACAGTACAATGATAGTAACTTTTATAACTTCTAAAAACAAACAGAGCAAAGGTTGTTATGGAGATTATTGAAATCGTAACAAGAGCACAGGTCAAACTATTTGATATGTTTCGATTCATTGATAAGAATAACGATGGAGGTCTCAGCAGAGATGAATTCATTCAGGGACTGACTGAATGTGGAATCATCGACACCAACAGCAACAACAGACCAAACGCTCGCACACACGACATGATTTCAATTAAAGATGCAGAAGAGTTGTGGCGCCAATCAGATTTAAATAAAGACAAGAACGTCACTTGGGATGAATTCTTTGAAGCCCTTTGCGTTTATGATACTTGGGAAGGAAATGTTCCTAACCTTTCCTGCAAAGCAAACTCTGCCATTATGAGGCGTGAGGTATGTACAATAATAAGCAGAATCTTTTTATAATCTGCACTGACAGCAGTAAAATCAACAATAACAATCAGGCTGTTCGTATGTCACACACCGAGTAGAGTGTCGAGGTTATTCTGTGGAGCAACCTATTCGATGTGTTTTCTCTCTGCAGGTGCAGTGCGGAATTAGGTTTTGTGTTACGGCTTGGCAGATGAGCATCTCTAGCCATTTTTTGGTAGTGAATCTGAGCAACAGTGAGTAAACAGAAATTATCACGTATCATGTTTAGTATAGCTGTTGGTCCTACTCGCTCGTGGAAAGTTCGCTTGTCAAGTTGAAGTTTCTGATTCGTTTCTAATTGCTTACTAATTCATATTCCCGAAGAGTTATCACAGAAGAAAAAAAAAATTGAAATCCATCTTCATCCGAGACAAAGACTATGACAATATGACAGTATCTTAAGAAAGTGAGTATTAGCTGTGACGTGTCTCTTTTTTCTGTCGTACATCAGTACAAAAATACGAAATATTGTAACACGAGGTGGATGTCATTTTTTTTTTTTTTTTCCCCCCCCCCCCATTCGTTTTTTTTTTTTTTTTTTCCTTTTTGTAAATTTCTTTTTTCGGATTTGTGCAAACTAAAGTACTCCCATCGATACTACTTTGTGTCGATTGCTGATTAAGTGTTTTCCTCTAAACCCCGATCTCCTTTTTCAGCAGCATTTTGTTGGATGTATAACCTTTATGGAATCTTCCCGCCACATCTGATGCATGATAGCTGTGGAGACTCTTGCTGGTCTGTTTTCTATTTTTTTTTTTTTTTAAAATCCCTTCTTTCCAACCCTTTTCCTATTGCGTGCATGTTTAAAAAAAATGAAGAAAAAACTAATGTGCAATGAACCGCATACAATCACCGAAAGAGATTCAGCGTACATGCATACTTATGAGACACAGTAGGTGTCTTACAGAAGTATGATTCCCTCAATCATTATTGTTATTGTGTATTTTTATGTGTGGAAGGAAAAAAAAAAAAAAAAAAAAAAAAAAAAAAAAGACCCTCCCCCCCCGATAACGAAAGTTTTGCTGCTCACGGTAACAAACTGAATTGTTCGAAGGACTCTTGTTTTGAAGAAGATAAAAAGTACAACCTAACCACTGCGATTTCTCATAAAGGGAGAATGGAAAAATTAAAAAAAGTAGAATAAAATAAAAGTAAAAAAACTGGTTTTCTATGGCAATGATGATGTTACTGATATTTACTCGGTTTTTTTTTTTTTTTTGTTACCAAAATAACAAGTTACTCGTTGATTAGTTTATTGTATCATTGTGTAGTTATAAATAGTATATAAAGAAGAACACTAGGGAGATCTTATCAACGAGTCTGTCCTAGTGAAGGTCGGTTGACTTGAGATTGCAGAAGAAGAGAATTCCTATTTTCCCCTTCCCCGAACGCTGTTCCCACCCAGCCACTCCCCTCATCTGTTGGGTCCGGAAACTAACAGCGAAGATGTAAGAAAAAAAATATTATTGCAGCAGTTGAAAAAAAAAGAAAAAAAAAAAGTAAATAAAGGAAAGAAATAAATAATACCTAAAAAGAGCTAAAAGAGTTGTTACTGAAGGAACTAATACGGCCAGCGCCTAGCGTCAATTGTTCTTGATGATAAATTAACATCTGTCAAAAAACAATGTTTTTATTTCATTCAGATAAAAACACAATACTATGTGAAGCATAACTTCCATATTGTAATTACGGTTTTTGCTCTTATTATAACATCGCACACTACAGGTGAGGGGGGGGGACCGTGACACTCATATGGGAAACGCAATGCGTGGTGAATGCGGCTGCGGGGAACGTGTCCGCGTTGGTCAGACTGGAGAAGTGTTCAAAGGAACAGAACCAGAGCCAACAAGAACATGTCTTCCCCAAGTTGACCCTCTTCCTTCAAATAGACTGACTGCTGTAAGAGCTCAAGGGATATTTTATGAGTGTAGAGTGATGTTAAAACACACTAGAAAGGAACTACAAACAGTACTCCCTTCAGGAATGCCAATAGAACTTCCTGAAACAACAGCCGAATGGGATGAGTACACAGAGTACTTTGATGAACTCCTCAACTGCGAAGGACAAGTCCTCGAAACTATCCGTGAACACCTCGGAACAGAGGCTAACAGTTATCTGTTTGGTCGGAAGAGTAAAGATCGCTTCTCATCTTTTGAAGAAGCGGCGACGTTATTTTATTCATCACCGACATCTAAGAAAGGATTCCCAAAACCTTTTTTATGTACCAGATGGATGGATGACGTTGAGTTCTCTCGACATCGGTTAGTTGGATCACCGGGTTCACTACGACAAGTATCTCGAATGGACCACTTGCCGTTTTCTCTTAAAATTGCAGACGACATCGTGATCGGAAGGATTGGTCCTTATAATACACTGCAAGAGGCGATGCAGGCTGGAAAAATATTTGTGACTGATTATAGCAGTTTAAAAAGTTGTGTTAAATTTGGATTTCGTGATCCAATCCCTCCAAAAGAACCCCCACCAGAAGATCCCTACTCAGACGAAGAAGATGAGATGCAAGAAAGTCCCTCAGGTGATGTAATGTGTAATCCCATAGCTTTGTTTTATGTAGAACCTAATGGACAGGTTCTTCCATTGTGTATAAGACTCTATAACGACGTAGAGAGTGATGTTCCTGGTCAAGTAATAAACAATCCTATCTACACGCCTGATGATAATATTTGGGCATGGACAATGGCAAAGATGTACTTCAATAGCGCAGAACTTCATTATCACCTATTAGGACTGGTAGGTACTCAGACTGTTTATGTAAGCGCTCTAATTCAGTGTATGGTTAATAAGAGTATGTCAGTTCATCATCCTGTAAGACAATTATTAGCACCTCATTTACGAGCGTGTTTGGCTTTCGCTAAGAGATTTGAGCAGACTTTACTAAAATCTCCTTTGCTACATCAAGTATTATCAGTTTCTCAATCATCGTTGAGAAAGATTATGACTTTGGCTTATAAGAATTTTGATTTCGCAAATGCTGCATTTAAACATGATTGGAGAGAAAGGATGAATCTTGAATCAGATCTCCCGGGTGACCACTACCGAGAAGATGGTATGCGATGGTGGGATGCGATAGAAAATTATGTAAAATCAGTCGTGTCTCGTTACTACACTAAAGTTGATGACATCGAGTCAGACAGTGAACTAAAAGATTTATTCAGAGATATGTCAACCAGGCTTACTAGAGTTAAGGATATACATCCTTCTCGTCCTTGGGATGCTATTATTTTTAATTTAACTGCTGTTGTTTTCATGTCATCAGTTCAATTCTCAGCCAGAACGAAAGGGATTTATAACTCATATGCCTGTCCTTTCTTCTTTCCTGGAAAGATTAAAGGTACTCCTCTAACTGAACGATCAAAAGATTCAATTACCGAGAGTGATGTGTTGGAGTTACTTCCAACTAAGAAAGAAAGTCTTCTTCAAATAGGTCTCGCATATGTATTGTCAGGTAGATCTACGGCGTCTGATAGCGCAATGCCTTTCACTGGTGTTGCTGGTTACGTGGATAGAAAAACAAATACATTCGCTGACGAGTTGAATACTCAGATATCAAAAATATCAACCGACGTTGAGGAACGTAACAGCTCTCTTGAAGTACCTTTTGAAAACCTGCATCCCTCAAATGTGAAATCATGTTTTGGATTAGTATAACTGCACTAGCTAACCATTCTTTACACGCTGCTGCTATATCTTGTTTTTTTTTTTTTTTTTTTTTTTTTTTTAAAATGAAGCGTAGCGATACTTAGTATTTATTTTTGTTGTTCTTATTTTACACATTATTTTATCATCCACGTCTCGGTTGGATGGGTTTTGTTTTAACAGATGTCGCAAGAGGATATCAGTTATGTTATTGATTTGAAAATAATTTAAAAAAAAAAAAATTACGAAAATAAATTATTAATATTTTTCATCTTTCCCAGAGACGTCGACAACACCAGAAATATATAAAAAAAAAACAACGTCTTTGTGATGATTCTTTATATTTTTTTATTTTAATTAGGCTTACACATGAGGATATACCTACTCGATGGAAGAGAGGTTGACAATAAAGATATCAACGAAACACAAACAGCAGCAGAAGTGATCACACAAATAGGAGGAAAGGCAAGTTACTTGGTCAGCAATGGAAAAAGACTTTGTGAAAATGACACTCTTGAAAACTACGATGAAATAATTGTTGGAGAAGATATCAGTTGCAGCACAACACAATCCTCATTGAGACAGAGAACTTCGATGACACATCTGAGTATGCCTACAGAAATGAAGAGTGAATTACATGATTATCTGCCTGATAGAGAAATTCTTGATTTGAATCACTTTGTGAGGTGGCTGCTGCAAGAAGATGTCGTTTCCATTGCGAATGATATATTAACAGAAAAAGAAGAATTGGCTTCACCAGATATCGATTTGGAAGAACGTCTGCACTCCCTCCATCCAATACCAGATGAGAAACTCTCTTTATTAATGGATATGGGATTTAGTGAGAATAGTTGTAGAAAAGCATTGTGGTTGTATGGTCTGGATACTCAAAGATCACTTCACGCGTTACTTGAATCTGAAATAACAGATTCCCCAATTAGTAAAGTTGACTATAAGTTAATAAACAGATGTTGTAGTGATTCTCGTCCTGACTATCTTCGTACTGATTTACAATCGATAATTGAAGAAGGTTGCCTTTCTAGTTCTCAAGGGAGGATAACAGACGCTATTGAGGATGCGATTTATAAATTTCCTGACATCCCGAGTCATGATGTTCGTGAAGCTTTTTTGGATCTTGCTCGAAACCCACAGTCTATTTTTAAACACCTCGATAACCCTTCTCTAGCCCCATTTTTTGACTCTATGAGGTTAAAAGGACCGAGTGAACTTCAACTGCTTCAGGTTCGGTGTTTTTAATCCCGGAAGTCGGAAGTCATCCCCCTTTTTTTTTTGCTAATATAGTTGCCAGCGATTCAATTATTTGAGAGCGTTTTTTCCATTTACAAAAATTTTCCCTTTTTTTAGCTCTTTGTTGCGACGATGTTGTTTTAATATCTTCATTTTCCCCACTAAAAGATGATCCGTAGATTACAACGTCTGTATCACAAGACTGTTGCAAGTCAGAACATGACGATTTTTTCAGTAGGACTATCAGCAGCTGAGGTTGCGAAATGCAGGGCAACTGGGAAGGAGGTAATCGAACTCGAGGGAAATGAAATGATCAACCGTTTCCAAAAACGTGAAGCAAACTTAGAAATTATAAAAGAAGACCAAGACAAGGTTGTTATGAAAAACTGGGAGTCCGGTATTGAAGGAGCGACGTACGCTCTGTTTCGTAAGCAAATTCCTGTTTTGATTTTGGAAGGAGACTCCAAAACGATTCCACTTACTAGTGAGTTGCTACACCTATCGAGTGACATCGATTCATTCTTATCACCTTCAAAGGAGAGGGGACGTATCTTCACAATCGAAGGTGGAGATGGTGCTGGCAAAGAAACACAAACTAGAATGCTTGTAGAACGCTTAACCAAAGAAGGTTATCCTGTGAAGACAATTGACTTCCCACATGACAGCGCGATGTACGGCAAGAAACTAAGAGAAATATTAAGTGGTGTCCATGGTGGTATCAGCGAGGTATCTCCTGTGCTATTCGCAACAATATATTCAATGAACCGTTACGATAAAAAGCCTTCACTTGATCATTGGTTAGAACAAGGTTACAATATCATACTGGATCGCTACATGGAATCATCGTATGGTCACCAAGCAGCAAAACTCGATTCTGACGAAGAACGCATCAAGTTAATTGAGCGGTTGGCATCTTTTGAGCAGAAGTGGTTGGGGATTCCTGCATCACACCGCGTTCTTTATTTAGATCTCAATCCGGATGTCGCTTTTAAGGCACTGCAGGCTGATAACACTCGTGCCGGATTAGACATTCACGAAACTGCAAAATCATCGTATAAACAAGATGTGAGAGCTTGTTTTCGTTGGTGTTGTGAAAAGTTTCCTCAATGGTCAGAAATTCCACAACTCACAGAGAATGATATTCGCAAGTCCAGAGACGCTATTCACGATGAAATTTGGAACTCTTTGGAGTCTGACTTCGTCAACAAGTCAAACTGATATTTAAGTAGATTACATAGAACTATTTATTTTATTTTAATTATTTTTTAGTGGATTATTTAACCCACCGATGTTGATTTTCTTCAATACAACTTATGTTTATATTACTTTATTTACTTATTTTTCTTTTTTTTTTTTTTAAACTCCCCCTTCAAAAGGATAATATAAACAGAAATGATACTTCAGTCGGTGATATTGCTGTGTTTGGCTATGGTCATTTCTGGTGAAATGATTATTAAAAAAATTGATAGTCAAACAATGTATCACGCATCAGAAAGCGATCCTTGTAAGATTGAGACACCCGAAGGATTAATTGACCTTAGCTCATTAAAAACTATGCAGTTTTCAGTAGTTCTCGATATCCATCACTCAATATTTTATTGGATGATTAGTTGGTGTAAGAAGGAAGTGACTGAACCCCCTATCGGTTCTGATGGGCAACCACTGCAAGCCTGCGATACAACAGACATACCTTCATACCTAACTCAACATATTCCAACTACGTCAGCATGCGAGTACGCAATGATTAATTGGTTGTCTGGTATGTCTGCTGAAAAAAGAGCAGTTGATGGTATTTGGGTTGTAACGTATAAAATTGGAAAACCTGCCACATACCTACCTGAGAAGGAAGGTGTAATTACTATCGAATGTGAACCTACACTTCCATTCGTGTTGGATTGTAAAAAGAACACTCCGTCAGATCCTTGTGTAGTTCGCTATACAAACGCCCCAGCAGGTGCCCTCTACTCTTCTGATTTCGTTTCACCCCTCGCATGCCCCGGTGCTGGTAGCGGCGGTGGCGGCGGTGGAGGCTGCGGTTTCGGTTGCATTTTCTTACTGGTATTCTTCCTGGGAGGATTCGTCTACCTCGTGGTGTTCATGGCGTACAACTATAAAGTTAAAGAGCTTCGCGGTCGGGAGCTCCTTCCTCACCAGGAGTTCTGGAAGAGCATTCCTGGCCTTTGTAAAGACGGAGCGATCTTCTTGTTTCAGAAGATTAGATCCCTCTGTGGATCTTCGTAATAATTAAAGGCACACTCGTTTGTAGTCTCTTTACGTTGTGTTTCAAGCGATGATCGAAAGGATCAACGCTAATGTGGCGTCTTGTCTGCCTTGACAGAAGGCTCCGTTTATTAAGCGCATCAGGTTTTGTAAATTGTTGTTGTAGCACAAACCTGATTACTATGTTTGTTGAGTAGCTGCTGCGTATCATCTTTTAGACCTCATCAGTTATCAGTTGCTATCGAAAAAAAAAAAAAAAAAAAAGGGAAGACTAACTTAGAAAAGAAAACTACAGTACCGATATCCGGGTGGCCGCTGCCAAATGTGAAATTGTTGAATTAGCGTAGCGTATTGTATTGCTACTCTTCATTTTTTTTCGTGTGGATTATATTTCACATCGTTCGGATCGGTCCAGCATTTACGATGATATGAAAATGTCTAAGGACTTCGGGGATTTCTTTTCCTCTTTTATACCGATAGAGTCGGGGAAGAAACCATTCAGATTATGAGCCGTTTTGTTTTATGTTACTGTCTGCGATTAACACAATGTATAATGATTTGTCTGAATGGTTTTTCTTTTTTTTTATTGTTTATGCTTGCTCGCAGACAAGGAACTACTGCGCTGCTATCGCAAGCGCACATTTTAGTTTCTTTAGTCTCTTTTGACATTTAACGCAACCGGTCGCGTTGAATTGTATCAATTTACTCTCTTTTTTACGTATTGGGTTTCCCTTTATGACTTTTTATTGAGTGATCTCTATCCTACTGGAAGTTGTCTTGTTTGATATCAAACCGACGGTAAACTGGTACTTAACTAATTCGGTATTATTATTTTTCTTGTTGTTGTTGTTATTGTTGTTTGTTGTCACCCGAGCGAAAGTGTCTTCGTTATGTTTTTATTCTTGTCGATAAAATGCTGTCAGGATGCGGCTTAGGTTTCTAATGTGGCAAATCCGAGTCGTCTGTTATTCTAAATGTTTATTTAAAACGGAGCGTAAGCTCTTTGCAAGAAAGTTTTTAGATATAAAGGAGGGGAAAAAAAACGAAAAAAAACACGTTCTTTAATTTCAGCACGCAAATCAAGATATGTAAACAGTCTGACTGAGATAAGCACCATGTTCACTGTATCCTTAACAGATGTTGAACCGTTGTGATGGCAATAGTGGTTGGGAATTTATGAGAATGCTTAATCAGCTGTTTGATTTCAATCTGTTTAGAGTTATTTATAATCATACTTATTCTCTAGGGGTATACTTAAAATTATGATCCTGGCATCTATTTTAGTGTTGTCGTTGATTGCGACCATTTCGACAGCTGAGATGATTGTGAGCGAATTCGAAGATGGCACAATGTCGTATCACTCATCGGTTGAGGATCCGTGTGTTATTGAGACTCCTGATGGTGTTATTAATTTAGGTTCCTTGGAAACCAAACAATTCACAGTTTTCATCGATGCTTACCACGGTAGTACATTCTACTGGATGGTCAGCTTTTGTAAGAAAGAAGTCAGCAGTCCTCCCATCGTGGATGGAATACCAAAGCAGGCATGTGATTCCACAGACATACCGAGTTACATTACTGAACACAGTAAAGATTCGAATCTCTGTAGTTTTTCACTTTATGATTGGTTGTCTGGTACAACTGCTGAAAAGAGAGCATCTGACAATGTCTGGGTTGTATCATATAAGGTTGCGCAGCCTACAACGTGGCTTAATAAGGAAGGTCAGATATCAATCGAGTGTGATCCCACTGTCGCTGAAGTCGATTGCAAAGGAGATGCAGCTTCCTGTGCCGTAGCACTCACAAACGGCCCTTCGGGTGCTTATATTTATACTGCTACTTTTCTGTCACCTCATGCATGTCCAATCAGTGGCGGTGGTGGCGGCGGTGGAGGCTGCGGTTTCGGCTGTGCCTTCTTACTGATATTCTTCCTGGGAGGATTCGTCTACCTCGTGGTGTTCATGGCGTACAACTATAAAGTTAAAGAGCTTCGCGGTCGGGAGCTCCTTCCTCACCAGGAGTTCTGGAAGAGCATCCCTGGCCTTTGTAAAGACGGAGCGATCTTCTTGTTTCAGAAGATTAGATCCCTCTGTGGATCTTCGTAGTAATTAAAGGCACACTCGTTTGTAGTCTCTTTACGTTGTGTTTCAGTATCAATGATCGAAGGGATCGTTGTCGATAGGAATTACCAACAGTAACGATTGTATTTAAGAGTATAAGTTCAAAGAGGGAACTATCTGTGTGGCGCGGAACTGGAAGTTTCCGCTTGAAGAAACTTCGGTATTCCAAAAAAAAAAAGAAAACAAAATAAAAGGCTCCAAAGTAAATACAATTCTAGGATGTCTTAAAGTTTATTTGCTGAAGCGTCGTCGAGTGCCCAGCTATTTCGTTTTTTTTTTGTGTGCCCACTAAACGATTATCAAATAGTGAGGTAGCGTTGTTCGCGTAATATTTTACTTCTAATTTCTTGGATAAAAGTTTTTTTCTTTTCTTTTTTTTTTTTTTCTTCCTTCTTTTTCCTCCTCCCTTTTTTTTTCCCGTTCTCTTTTATAATCAAATGACCCTTTTAAAAAAAGAAGAAAAAAAAAAAAAGAAAATCTGTTCCTTTTTATTAATCTACTGTATTATTCTACAAAGGCTTTTTTTGACGCATGCTCCGGTCCGTCTTTCATCAGGGGGCTTTTGTGTTCATACTAATGTTGAATGCTCTGGAACCCTTTAAAGCGATGGTACATTACTGTAGGAGTAAAAAAAAAAAAAAAAAAAAAAATCATTCGGATTTTTTTATGACGAAAACTTATTATTGTTTTCAATAATTTTTTTACTTTTTTACAGTATTTTTTTTTTTTTTTT
The DNA here is from genome assembly GCA_964019425.1 of Flectonema sp. DT1601. Lineage (NCBI taxonomy): Eukaryota > Euglenozoa > Diplonemea > Diplonemida > Diplonemidae > Flectonema > Flectonema sp. DT1601. Next base: position 221,595 of record OZ025807.1, on the reverse strand, counting down.
TTTTTTTTTGTAAAAAAAAGAAAACCATTCAGACAATGCCTTATGTATTCTGTTGATCGCAGACAGTATTACTGGCGCTTTGATACGCTAAATAACGGCTCTTAATCTGAATAGTTTCTCCTCAATTCGTCGGTGCAGAAATAAAAAACACACGAATAACATCGTTTCTTAAGTAATTCTCATTTTATGGTAGAAAACACTATGTTTGATTGTGTTAAAGACCGACTGCACTCTAGAACTTTCCTTTACTTCTGTTTTTTTCCCTCTTTTTTTTTTTCTTCTTCTACGCAAATGTTACTGAAATGTTGGATCTCAACACTAAAGTTTCCGAAATGGACAGCAAAAAAATTCTGGCAAAAGTTAGTGGGTGAAGCTGCTACACAATATCACATCCTGTCAGACACAGGTGCGCGCTCTTAGCGGCACTGGGACATCAGTTAAGGCTAAACGAGTATGCTCCGTCCTGAAGACAAGGCTTCGTTCTCCAGACCATTGATGACCTGCTGTTTCCAGAGATCTAGGTTCCCGTAGGCTTCGTATCGTTGTTTTCTTTCTTTATTAATTGCTGAGATATCAGTTTATTTCCTCATTTAGTTTAAGGACCGCATCATTCTAATTCTCATAGATATCCATGTCTTCTGAGTATTTCAGTTATTCGGTCTGTTGGATATGCCGCGTTGATTCTCCTTTTAAGAAGCAGTCTTGGCATTAATCATGCGATGTATTGCGATCTTATCTTTTGGATACGCCGGTAGTTGCACTTAAAAAGCACATGATGTAGTTAGGACTCCGAGCGTAACCGTAGTCGGATGGCCTTGCCTTATGTAGGGAAAAAAAAAATCCCAGTGACCTTGGACAACGTATGGAGACCCCAAAATACGCTAGCAGTAAGCTACTTTTGTTTGTGCGCAATCAGTACAAAATCCTAGTAAAGGAGGAATATCTTAGTTACGTTGCCACAATTCTCTTTCTAATGAACAATGGGTTTGTAGGTAAAAAAAATAAATAGCTGTCCATTTCGGAAACCTTTGTGTTGAGATTTGACATTCACAAACTTTTGTGTGGAATTATAGTTTTTCCCTTTTTTTTTTTTATATTAAAGTTGTTAATCTTATTTTAGGAATGACGATGTGTTTACTGATTTCATTCCTTTATTCGCTCTTACTTTGTAGCGCAACGTGTTCTTTGTTTTTATTCATTGTTGTAATTCATTTTTTATGTGAAACCCGTGCGAGAGTGCCTTATGTATACGTACTCTGTTCTGGTTCTCCTCGGTTCAGTCTCGTGAAACTGAAACTCAGGTGATGGCTGAACATGAAGTCATCGAGTACGTACTATTCTTTTTGTTTTGTACCGTTGTTTTCTATGTACACATTCGAGTGGTCGTTCTACTTTTTCTTTTTTTTTTCCCGTTCTTATAATAAAAAAAAACACGAAACTTAAAGGTAGCAAGTATTACCGTGCTCTTCCAGGTGGTTAACCATTTATGTAGTTAATAATCTATTGCAACGAATAGGATCTTCCGTTGCTGTGAGTTATTATGCAGCAGCGCTAGATTGGCAGTTTAATAAAAATATTTATTCTTTTTACCGGTTGCTTCCCCCCGTAGGGAAAAAGACCCCCGTATGATACAATACTGTAGTATTTTACGTACAAAATCAAACAGCTATTCCCCCTATGGGGGGAATAGCTAGGGGAAAAAAAAAAGAGACCCAAAGTCTACTTTTTTTTTTATAGAAATGTTGGGAGGAAAAAAAAAAAAAAAAAAAAAAAAAAAAAAAAAATTCCTTTTGAGAGCATGAAATAACTAAGAAATAAATAACGTTATATTGAAAACAGAAAAAAAATATCAATATTCGTTCTCTTTATTCCAGCTTTAAAAAATGAACTGCGTTGATAAGTCACTTAAGCGGTCAATTTTTTAGTTGCTGTCTCAAAGCAATCACTCCCACATAGGTTTATCATAACTATGAAGCCTGGTGACACAATAAGTAGTACCAATGGCGATTCCTTTCAACTTACAAAGCAACTTGGAAGTGGTGCGTTTGGTGAGGCTTGGCGGTGTCGACACTTCGTAAGGGAACGTCGTCGGACTTCAAAAAATTCAAACCAACCAGATGTTGCTGTAAAGATATCTTACAGCAATGTAAAAAGGGAAGTATTGGAGAGAGAATCTGCGATACTACTAAAGCTGAGGCATGCGAATGTACTTCGAATTTTGGACGTATTCGAAGATTCAACAAACACACAATATTTAGTAACCCAGTTAGCAGAATGTGGTGATTTGAGAACTTTAATTACACCGTCTTGTAGAAAACGAGAACAGAGATCGGGTGAATACGAAGACCTTTCAACTAATTTACTATTCTTGGCAGGAAATGCCTGTGACAATACTGATACTGCGGCCAAGGCTACTTTGCATTCTTTAGCTGTCCTATGTACGGACTTTCCAGAACATTGGAATACCATTATGGAACATGCTGAGACAGAAGTAACCGACTTTGTTGAATCACCGACACCTACAACTGCAACACCATTCCTACAGAAACTATCACAGAAAGTGAATCATCATATGTTCTTTGATATGTTTAAAGATGAGCAGCATATTTGGAATCACGCATATCAAATCCTCAGAGGTCTTGAGTTCGCTCACCGTCAAGGTATTGTTCACAGGGATCTGAAGCCGGAGAATATTTTTGGAACCGCCAGCGGTGTTGTTTTAATTGGAGATTTTGGAATTTCCTACGAAGTTAGCAACGTGAAAGAAGTATCACCGGGATGTGGAACAACAGCTTATTTACCACCCGAAAGTGATATGGCGGTTGGGCCAGAAGCTGATATCTGGGCACTTGGTATGACTCTAGCTGAGATGTCAACATCTAGACACCCTTTGATACCAAATGCTCAAGTTCGATGCCTTGTTCCGGCTCAACTACTTGTTCGTTGTTTAGATTGTAGGGGTCTTTATCGAATGAGTCATCTTCATATGTTAGAAATCGTACCTAATAGTTTATCTCTTGATCTGTGTTTACTTATTGACGACATGTTAGTAAAATTACCTCAGAAACGCCCTTCTGCGAAATCACTCTTATCAAGAAATAAATTTTGTGAACTACTACTGAGAGAGTGGAAACAGCTTCCTAAAGGTGCAGATGCACAAGTTATTATTGATGATTTAAGAAGGTACCATGGTATATCTGTTCCCTACTTATCTCCGAAAGAGCAATTAAACTATGCGATCGATGTATTTAATAGTCGATTGCCTGAGTACCCTACTCGATCAGTTGGTAGGTATCACAGGGCAGGTGAAGCTTTTGGATAGTTCACTTTCACTTACACTTTCACACTTAGAATTTTTTCATTTCCTCCTCCCCCTTCCTACTCTCGCAGTTGTATTGTATTCAACGATAGCTTGCTAGCTAAAAGTGTTGTGCGTTCTACACATCTCCTAAATGTGTGTTCTGGAGTATGAACGTTACAGCTGATAGCAGGAAATTAGTTATCTTTATTATTATTTATGATTTCTTAATTATTTTACTTTTTTTAATTCAGTTTTATAAGAAAGTTGTTGAATGAACGCAATCTGATAGAAACGGGTTACTCAGTGCTCTTGTTTATGACTATATTTTCGTTTTATTCATTTTATTTTTTTGTAGAACACAACAATGACGCGTCAGGGCGCAGAGGGAATCACACTCAATGCACTGTTTCCGATATCGATGATCCAAAAAGATAAATTATTCCAGCAGTTTTCTAGAGAATTCAATTTGAGACATCAAAAAGATGTTCCCAACTTCCACGATATAGTTATAATGTTAACTAAAGTCTTGCGAGCACATTCGAAGAGCAGCATTCGATTCAAAGTTCACATGAAAATGATCATAAACGCTACGAGAACACTTCAAAAAACCTGGCGAGACTACCGATGGAGACGTAACCAGGTGCTTCAAGAAATGATGAAGAAATGGGAAAAAGCTGGGATAACACTACCACAAATGGATGAAAAAACAAGGAGGAATTCATCCAAGAGTAAATCATTCATGACAGCTACGGTTTGTAAAAGATTGTCACGTCGATTTTCTGAAAAGAGAGAACTTGATTCCCTCTGTGAATACACTATTCAAATGGAATGTGTTACAGAACTATACATTTCACGACAACACCAACATCTAATCGCCTGTCGGAAATGGATGACGGAAGAAGATCACCTCCGAAACGTTCGCCACAAAGAACAAGGTGATTGGCTTTTCTACGCCGACAGTGAGGATACATTAAGAGGTGCCCTTAAGAATGCTTTTGATTCTGTTATTGGCTCTCGCATGGGAGCATCAGTTTCAGCTCCTTTATTCAATTCAACTCTCACAGTTGATGATTGTATTAAATTATCACATCGATATCAAACACTTCATCAGTTCTATAATGCAGAACGTGTTCTCTACACACTCGGTGCTTTAGATGCCCGTCGTAGACTATCACTAAAAGAACAAATAGCGATGGTAAGTGACAAGAGTAGACCTCGAATACCACTTCATAAATTACCTAAATTAACATTCTATTCAAGACGAGTTCTACTTGCTGAAAGAGCAGACATGGTTGAAACCATAATGGAAGAAGGGAGGTTGCTATGGACCACAAATCTCGATGTTTACTACGCTGCAGCTCTGAGCAAAGATGGAGCTGGGGCGGGAAAATTACATAAAGCTGTCCTGTCTGAAGAACTGTCACCTGTAACACCTGAAGAACAAGTACCTTACATGACATTAAAGAGTTCATTTAGGATAGCGAAGTCAGGCGACCCTTCTCCAGTAGTTAGATTTAACTTTGCAGAAGACACTGACGACAGACGTGTTGAAGGCGGTTCGATGTTCTCTGATGACAGACCTCAGACAGCTCAAACTGAAGGTTCTTCTGCTGGTGATTTAGATGAGGGGGATTTGGAACGATTTTTTCAAAATCTCCATCCCGATGAAGACCTAACGCAACCCCATGACCCACCTAAGTATATGACTAGAGAAGACTTAGCTGAGTACACAAATCAATTTATGACGGATACCATCTCCTCAGTAGATCTCCGCCCTCTTAAAGGTGCCTCAGAGCCTGAACGTTGTAACACACAACAGCAGCAATGCGAATTACCTGTTTATAGTCATCAACTATCAGTTGTGTCTCCATTTCAAAGTGTATCCGCCCTTCCCTCTCCAACTCGTGCTAAGAAATCACATCGTCAAAAAAAACAAGAGAAATTACAACATCGGATGGAGGTGAGAAAGAAAGCAGAACTTGAAAAAAGGATACATGACATACTGAAACACCCTAACCAGACACTCAGTTCAGAAGATAAAATAAGAGAGAAACCGAAGGAAGAGGAATGTGCAGTTGAGCGGAGTATTGAACAAAGTACATCTCAACGGATTGCTGTGATAGACGCGAGTGTGAATTACGCTGCGAGTGAAGCTTTGAGCAAAATATCAAGAATATCTCGCACAGCTATACAGAATGCTGCAGGCAGCCCTCTTGCATCTCCTCGACGGACGCCAACTTCTCTTTCTCCTTTACGGAATTCACCTCGGAATGGAGGTAGTCGGGAAACAGATTCACCTAATAGCCTTCTTAGAGACTTACAAGAAATAGATCATTCTCAATCAACAGCTTCTCCCGCGTCTTTAACGTCTCGGTCTCGGAGACGAAGAAAACGGCCCACAGATTCTTATGAAACAACGCGGAGAACGAATTCTGTAGAGGAGAATTCTCCATCACCAGCGGGAGAAGGTGATTGTAGGACCTCAGAAAGCCCTCCGATACGATCTCGTCTACTGTCACGTTGGAATATCTACCCGACAGTTAAAACCTCACATCCAGTTTCTCTACCACTCAGTGGGAATGCTTTGCGTCAGCCGATTCCTAAGAATGTTGGTTACAGGAAGTGGTATCCAAAGTCTTACAATTTTTCATTTGGGAGTCCAAAGAAGGCTTCCATTCCGTCACGAAAGGATTTCATTAAAAAACTGGAACGAGACATTGAGGGTGAGCTCAGCCAACCGGAATCACCATCCCGTAGAAAAGTCGCTTTAAAAGTTAACAACGCTGCTTGTGATGTCAGTGAGCTGATGGCTTCAACAGTGAAGGGACTATCCACTAAATAAGTTACTATTTTCTTCGTATTGTTACCAGTTCTGTAGCTACAGTAACACAGCTTTCGTTTTAATCAACCGGCTTCGTGCACAAACAAAACATCACAGTGTAATATTATTATTTTCTGTATAGTTTAAGATAAAGCCAATTCTTTTTTGTTTTTTTTTTCACAGACCAGACTTTGTGTTATTTTCGTTTCTTGATTTTCTTATGATGTCAAAAAAAGAAAAAGTATTTCCATTTTTTTGGAAGACATTTTTTTTTTTTTTTTTTTTTTTTGTGCCTACAAACCTATTGTTCGGTAGAAAGAGAACCAGTTGCGCGCAAACAAAGTGTGAGTAAAGAAAGAAGTGAAGTTAGCCGATTCTCTTTGTCATAATTTATTGTAAGAATGAGATGTTCACTGACTTCACTGAGCGTGACCAAACCAGTTTTTTTTTTGGATCTGACAGGATAAAGAAGTCGAGAAGTGTTTCATCTTTTAAAAAAAAATTAATTCTGTTCTCACGATACTTGTACCTGTATGAATTTTAGTTTCTTTTTCCCCCCCCTCTTTTTCCTTAAAATTTCCGTTGTCTTATTTTCACCTTGTGAGGGAGTTTTATACTCTCATTAATCGACATTTTGATTATCTGTTTTTGTTCTGTTTTTCTGTTGAGTTGCGTTCAATTCTAAAAAATTATTTCAGTCAGATGACTGGCAAACCCGACTGGCAGAAATGCTTTCAGTCAAATAGACAATCCTCTTTAACTTTACTCTTGTCGTTATCAATATTGTACAGCTGACACGGGAATTAATTCAAAATGGTGAAGGTAGAAAGCTGCTGTTATTTTGTTTTATATAATTGATTCTTGTCCTTTTAATTATTATTTTTTCACAAGTGAAATCATCAAATATGTCGGCAAAGGATAGAATTAACAATTTAAAGCGCCGTCTTGGTCAAAAAGAAGGGGCTACAGCAAACTCAGGGAAAAAACAATCTGCTGCAGTTGATCCTGATAGTGGTGTTGATTGGTTGCTGAAGGGTATTGGAAGAGAAAAGTTTTTGAACCAATATTGGGAATCGAAACCTTGTTTTATTCAGAGAAAAGATCCGTCGTACTACAACACTTTCAAGGGATTATCGACAGCAGATCAACTGTGGGAAAGATTAAAGTCTGGAGAAGTAGCTGTCAACAGACTAAATATATTTAGGTGTTTAGATGGAAGTACCAAAGAAACACCATCCCCACCACCAACTACACCAGAAGAAGTAATTAAGATGTTTAGTGAAGGATGGTCAATTCAATGGTTACAACCCCAGCATGAAGACGATAAGTTAGCAAGACTCTGTTCAGTGTTAGAATCTCAGTTTGGTTGTCTGGTTGGTGTTAATGCTTACCTGACACCAGCAGGTGTTCAAGGACTTGCTCCACACTATGATGATGTTGAAGTTATTGTCTTACAATTATCAGGTTCAAAACAATGGAATCTTCATGCATACACTGAACAATGTGATTTACCACCGGAAGCTCAAACACTTCCTCGTTATCAAAGTTCTGATTTACAACATGATTTGCTTGGTCCTAAGACTCTAGAACCTACTGTCGTCGCAGGTGATCTTCTGTACTTCCCAAGAGGAACTATTCACTACGCTCCTTCTATTGCTGAAACACCTTCTGTTCACTTGACTGTTTCAACTTATCAGCAGTTTAGTAATTTTGAAGCTGTTCAACGTGTCTTTGAAGAAACAATGTCAGCACTCTGGTGTACAGATGAATCAATCAGAAGAGGAATGCCGTGGGGAGGAATTACTTTGTGTCAAGACCAGTCATTCGCAGCCAACGCTGCCATATCAGCTTTCAAGAAGGCTGCGAGACTATTGGAGCAAGAAGGAGGAAACTCACAGGGAGTAACAAATGCAATTCAAGGATTAACTGGAGACTTTGTTTCTCATAGAATGCCTCCAACGGTTACTGAGAGTCAGAAGACTACTACTAAAATAGGTCTTCACTCTAAAGTAATAATTGTTGATCCATCAGTTTTGAATATATCACCACAAGGACCAGATGAGAATGATAAAATGATGTTCTTATTAGGACACTCGATGATGAACATCCGAAGCAACCATATGATGACACGTGACAGTAAGCCTCTAACAGATGAAGAAGAAGAGGAGGAGGAGGAGGAGGAAGAAGAGGAAGAAGAAGAGGGTCCTCCAGGTATTCTTGTCGACGAACCAACAGTCGCACTAGTCTCGGAGCTTTGCAGTTGCAGCCCCCGTCTTCCAATCACGTCTTTTAAACTTGACGCTCTCCCTTGGGAGACCACTTCATCTCTTAATGAAATTCTGCAGGTCAGCGGAATCCCAGCACCATACGCATCGGTGCTTGATTCGATTAATATCCTTCAGAGTCTTGGTATTGCAGTGTCAAAGCCTGGAAAAGTAAAATCTCAGTCTGCCCCACCAGCGAAAAAGGTCATAAAGAAAAGAAAGAAGCATTAATAGTCAAACAACTTCTGCATTCAATAGTCGGGTGGAAGACTACTCAAATCCGAGAATGTCACAAAGAACGTACGTAATTATTTAGCTGAGGGGTTCTGAAGAGGTGTTGACGACCTTGTAGTCGGAATCACATATCAAAATCATAATTTTACGAACAGTCACGAAAAAAGTGTTTTACGTGGCTGCTTTTTGACGAAAAGTACGTCGGCTTTGCAAATAACTCTCATTTACCCCCCTCCAGTCTGTCAGAATATCGTTGCGTTAGTTCAGCCGAATGTAATGAGGTTAGTGTTCTGACATGTTTTGAATATATTTATTTCTCTTCAGGTGGTTCAAATCATCAATTGATGATTCCGACATATCGTCGACACCGTCAAGGAGTACAAAACACTCCAAGATGCACCCGCGCAGTGATGCAGGCGCTTCGAGGAGTTCGAAGACGGGCTTCAGATGTGACATATGACAATGAAGCTGGAGGGTTGGACACACTCGGTGACTTAGTGTTGGCAAAGGTTTTTTCATATTTTCCATTTGTTCCATACCACGCAACAGTAAGCAGAGTCTGTAAAAGGTTTTCTAGAGTCTTGCAATGCGACCAATATTGGAGAGAGAGAATGGCTGGAAAAAGAATACCAAAATTACCCGGAGTGATCACCCCAAAACGTTCCTTCTTGTGGCATGTAATTCACAAAGGTCGCTGTTGTATGTGTTTTGCACGAGTAGCAACAGAATGTATTACAATTGCTAAGCCTTGGAGTGTTCCAATGTGTGATAGCTGCGTGTCCGCGTTACTCGTTACAAATAAATCCGTTGGGAGATCTTCGTTGGCGGCACCGTACCTTACAACGCCTTCGAAAGTGAAGTACTTCTTTAAATGTGATGTTGACAGTAGCGGGAGAGGCAGCGGTCAACAACAACAACGAATTACAAACTCATCAAGACGGGTATCTGGAGCTGGAGCTCCTGCCTTTATTCATCACTCCCTCACTTCCAATGGATACGATCCTCTTCAAATATCTAATTACTTGAGAGGAACCTAGATTAAGATATTTATATAAATGTGAAAAGCCTTTTATTGGACTACTTTTCCCAGCAAAGTTAGTTGCTCTGAGAACAAGTCCGACATAAATGTTGAGAGGGATTCTCAAGGGAGAATATTGCCCTTTCTGATTGCGGTATATTACTGTTTTCTATTCTATTCTATTCTTTTTGTTTTTTTTTTGTTTTTTTTTGAATTTTTCGATAAAAATGTCAACCCTCTTATTACAATTAGTGGAATATTTTTCACAAAGTGTAAAATATAAAAGGGACTTCCAAGTCAATGATGAACTGGTTGTTCTTTCCCATTTCTCACCAGATACGAAGGGGAGGTTCTTTTTGCCCTAACAATCTGACTTGATGTTGTCTCATGTGTGTTTCTCGTCTAGCAGGGGAAGTTGCTTCCCCGCTCAAAATACGAGTAAATTCGAAGGCATCGAATCATTGATTTGGTTATTTTAGTCCCCCTTTTTTGTTCCCCTTTGTTCTGTCTGCGCAAGTGTTAATTAAAAAAAGGCTATCGTGTGGCCTCCTACACTGATGAGTAGCGGGCTTCAGGTAATCTTTCCACAAGAGATTATTGTTGTTTGATTGGTCTTGTCTTTTTACACGAGATCCTTCACTACAGCTCCTTGGCAACCCTAACCCATGGGCAGTAGTAATGTTGGTACAGCGGGCCCTAACCTTTTTACAGTACTACTGTTGAGGAAGTCTCTTATCCTTTAAAGCGGGTAGTCTTCCTGTGTTTAATATGAAGTACTTATGGATGGTAATCTGTTACTGCTTGTAAGAGTCGTATTAGATGTTTGTTATGTCGCTGACAGATGTTATTTTCTTTCAATTTCTTCCATCTTGCGCATACGGTTTTTAGGATTTTTTTTTTTTTTTTTTTTTGAGTAACTTGTTAAGCCGTGACTTCACACAAAAAATTAAAAAAAAAATAAATATTTCAACTCCCCAGACACAGCAAGCAATATCATCATCGTCAACCAACAAAGTATAAAATATGAAAGAACCGAATAATCCGTTCACGCATATATTTTCAGCAAGGGGTGTAGAATGTGAGAAAGGCTCTCACAAGATTGGACCGTTTTTTGAGTTGGGATGCGGTCACTGTCTCTGTCAGAATTGTGTTTTAGTAAGCAGCCGAGAGTGTCCTCTATGTAAATGGGTACCTCATCAAACAATAACTTCTATGTTCACTAAATATTTTCCAAATTTACACATTCCGGAATCAGCAACGGTATACATCCCAACACCAAGAAACGAAATGTTCAACGCGTTTGGATTCTATTTGGGAGCTTCACTCTCTATTGAGATGTGTGCATTATTCCTAAACGGAGCACTTTGTCATAATACGGCTTTGAAATCAATTGAATCTGTGTTCGAATCCATTGGTGAACATGTTCCAGATCAATTCATTGAGAACATAGTTCTGGATGTACACTACAGGTCTTTATCTGTTGCAAAGACTGTACAGTATGAAACAACATCTACAACTCCTGTAGGAGATTTCTCAGAACTAGTAAAAACAGCTGTTAAATGTGGCACAAGAAAGGCATTTGTATTAGCAAAGAACGCAATTAACGTTTCAGTGTTGGTAGATGGGCAAGAAATTCATATTTTTGATCCGTTTGGAACAGGAAGGTCTCGCCTACCATACATCGCAACCTTTAAGAGTAGTGATGATTGTTTGCCTTATTTACGAACTCGTTTGAGAAATGGAGGACAGCCTGATTTCGTGAATTGTCAACACACGGCTGAATTAGATGTTTTTGAAATAGCGAAGCTGCCATCTCCTCAGGTTAGAACTGTTTTGACGCCTCCTCCTCCTGTTGAACTTCAAACTGCTAATAATGACATAGAACAACTCCCTCCACCACCTGATGCTATATTAACAGCAATTAATCAAGTTAGAAAGGCTGCTGGTGTTGCTTCTCTTTCAGTTCCACCTGTGAGAAAAGCACCTTCCATGTCACCTCCGGTCTCAAATCAACCAAAGATAGAACCAGCTGAACCAACTTATCAAAAACCAACAATTATTAGTACTGAGAGAGTGTTGCTTGATGATTATAAAAGTACTCGAGAGGCTCCACTTAAATCAGACACATTATTACAAGAGGCAATGATTGGTGTTCCTGAAGTACCTTGGCTTTCAGATAATATTTGTAGGGTACTATTTTCACAGCTCGACTCGGGATTAAAAAGAATCGCCAGAGAAGAAGAGAACCTAAGAACGCAACTAACAGATTGGGAAAGCTGCTCAAGCAGAACTGTAAAGTGTGCTGGCTACCTCTGTTCTAAAAGACCTGATGACACGATGAGCAATAATAATAGTTTATTAGGAGAACAAAATGCATATTTCGGAAAAACTATATTGTCAGGTGCTTGGTCAGAATCTGCTACAAAAAGTCACTTATTGGAATGTATTGAACTACACACAGCTAGAAAAATTCAACAACAGAAAGAAGAAGAAGAATTATATCAAATTCAAAAAAACATTGCGAAGCAGGCTTCTCTGTTGGTTGCTGAGGGAGAGCAGTCAATGTTGGCTGACACTGCTCCGATTGCATTGGACTTTTCTGGTATTAGTTCGGTAAACTTTTTAAATAATCAATCTAACTCACATCTGAGTAGTCTTGTTGATGAGTCTATTCCGATGCTACCTGAGACTTCAGTTAATCTTTTATTCATAACAAATCTTAATCAAATTCAATTCGATGAAATATCAACAGAGGAATCATCGGAACGAAAAATCACTGTCGCTACTGAAATCACATCACGAGATGCGCTCTCTAATTGGGAGAGAATCAAACGGTGTATTGTAGTAACCCCATCTTCACAGAGCAGTGCTGTGCGTAGGAATTGATATGTTGGGTAGTGGCAGTAATTCGCTTCCTTTTTTTTTGTTTTTTTGTATTTCCTTTTAACTCTTTTAATACTGCTTTTCATTTGTTAATTCTCCTTCTGCTCGGTTACAACCTCCTTCAAAGTGGAGTAATGTTCTTTTTTTTTTTGGTTTAGATTTGTATTTAGAGCCTGCCCTGTTATTTCAGATTTCTTTGACAAGTTGAGTTTACTTTATGAGAATTATTTACTGATAGGTACCCCACCTCATTATGACATGAAATCATTTAAACGAATATTAGTATCACTGGCGTTGGTTGGGTTTGTAGCATCAGTTCCAGCAGTTTCTAATGACTTGCAAGAAGCAGGTTCTGGAGGTGTTCGTAGTGCAGGTGGGGCAGAAATCACAATCGCAGGAGCGACTTGGAATTCGAATTCTGCAACAGCAGCGACGAATATCCAAACAGCTATAACATCAATGACAGGTGCGTATGTTGTGAATTGTCCTGCATGTCCGGTACCAGATTTACCATCTCCTTGGGTTTGTAATTTCTTTAATTTAGCTGGTACGGTACCTGCGCGTGTTGTCTGTACAGTTACTGATCCGGGTTACGATATTTCTGGAACAGTTACGTACACTTTAGCTCCGTGGATTGATGATGCTGGAGTCACATGGACCACTACCACTTTAATAATTCATCAGAGTAAAGGTACTTCATTAGTGTCTCAGGACCCTACAGTTATTAACCCAGCAACTCGGACAGTTTCTGAGTCTCCGCAAACATTCCCTACATACACTTACGTTGGTGGTACTGCTACAGTGCCTTACACAGTCTTGGGTGAGGATGTTATTGTTAGCGGTAATGAAAAATTATTTATAACATTATTGGGAGAGACTTGGAACACTTTATCAAAATGGCAAACAACACAACTCTGGACTGATGAGATTGTGTTCTCAGCACAGGCTGGGGGTAATTCTTTTGGTTTTAATAACCTGAGAAATATACTACTTCCTCCTCACACGGTGGTTGGTGGGATTCCACCTAACTTTGTTTTCACGATTCAATGGAATACAGCTGGAACTGGTGTTGATGTGCTTGAAATTACCTTTCAAGCTGCTCCGACTTATTCCATTCACCGTCATGAAGTTATTAATATTGTTTTATCTAACAGTGCTGTGACTTCACTGTTTCCGGGTGGAGCTCCTGCGAGTTTACTTGCATTCGAAATTTGGCCGACAATAGGAACTGTGAATATGACATCTGGTGTATCACCGATGATCGTAACTGAGGACGATATCAGAGCTGGAGGAGTAACATTTGACTTAACTATCTCTGGAGAGACTTGGGATCCAAGTTTCAGATGGGAACTATTCCGTGAAGTGATGGTATCGGACCGTACAGTTTCGGATGAACCAGCAGGATGGGAAGCTAGAAAGTCTGTCACCATATCAGATCCACTTAATATTCAAAGAATAAGTGATAGTATAGTTCGTGTGACACTACATCCTGATGCTTCTTATGATGCGACTAGGGCAGAGACGATAACTTTTGAGTTTATGGGATGCGACACATATCAAAAGATTAGAGTCCTTCCTTTAAATGAGGAATGTAATCCGAAATACTTAACAAGATCACATCTAATACCGAACTCTGTTACGGTGGAGTTACAAATATTAACATCACCGGGTGATATTTCAATAGACGTTACGTCTGCTACGGAATGTGACATCAGAGCAGGTCTATCAATCACAATAACGTTGGTGGATGAGGATTGGAACTTTGCTGATTATGCTGCTGTTAGGACGGAGTTTATTAGAATTTTATCAGTGGATGCGTCGTTTGCTTTTGGATTTAACGCTCAAAAGAATAATCTGATTAGACCAACAGATATAACATTTCCAAATACCCGAATGATGACTATTAACATCGGACCATCAACCAGCTATGACATTCACGGTAATGAAACAATTGATTTTCCTGCAATCTTAAACAGGAATCCGTTAAGTGCACCAATCTTATTCAGAAGTAGTACAATACCAATATTTAGTAACGGCACTACTAATGTTTTAACAATTGAACCTGGTCCTTGTGTCATTATGGATGCGACAACATCGTGTAACAATCCAGGAACTTGTGGATCTGGTTTGAACCCGACATGTGATTGTTTTATATTTACGGAAGACAATCTTCAAAATCGACAAGCATTTATAACTCTGACTCTGCCTTATGGTGATCTTTGGAATATAGCTCTTCCTTTGGCGGATTTGAGATACGAAGTGTCTACTAGATTACAAAAGGTTAAGCATGACAGTGGACACTTTTCTGATCAAAATACTGCTGGAGCGACAGCAGATAGAACGAATCCGCATCCATGGGGATTTCAAGCAAGAAAGAATATGGTCACGAACTTTGTAACTGTAACTAGACTGTCGAATCAGCAAGTCCGGATACAAATGGGAGATGCTGGTTATGAGATTCCTGACAGAGAAGAAATTCTTTTGTACATTCCTGGTTCATGGACAGCTTCTGGATCACCTCCACTCGTATCAAATGGAATGACTGCTGTCGCCATAACAATCAACAGAGTTACTCCAGTCGTTACAATGACTCCTAATCCTCTTGAAATATACGACTGTGACATTAGGGGACCAGCTTATAATTATTTAAATAACAGAGCTTCTGGTACTACACATACTCTAATTCAGTCTGATAGAGAATGCGCTAGTCGGTCTATTCACTTGGGTGTTGTTAATTCAACAACGGAATGTGCGCAGCTTTGTTTTGCTTCATCAACGACGTGTCAATATTTCACATTTAGAAGTGACAATGGAAGATGTGAACTTGAAATGACGTCGTCAACAACATGTCCAGAAGGACTGTTAACGATTGCAGGTTCTGATTTCTTTCAACTTCGTATTCCGGTGATGAGTTTTTCTCTCGAACTTGATGATGAGAGTTGGATGACTAATGCTGATGAGATCAGAGAGTATTTCTCACCTCCATCATCGACGTTTGTTCAGAAAATTGATTCCCTTCTTCCAGCTGGTTCGATATCATTTACAAATAATAATACCGTTAACTTTCAGTTATCTCGTGCGACTGACTTCTTAATAAGTTCTCCAAGTGAGGATGTGACGTTTACAGTTGGGAAGAGATTGATTTCATGTGGATGTCAAACATCACCTTCGTTATTCACCTTTCGAATACAAAGATGTCCATCTCTTGTCTTTCTCGTTAATGACGATGACGCTATCATTACTGAACAACAAATATGGGACGGAACTGCTAATATCACTATCGGAATTGAAGGTGACTTCTGGAAAGATACAGCCTCACTGCAGTCGGTTACAAATTTCGCTCAAAGCTTTAGACCTGTTGATATACCTGCTGCTACGTGGAGTAATCATTTGTCGTGTGTTTTTAGGAGAACACCAGTTGTGTCTGATGACCTTACTCAATTAACAATACCGTTGGGACCATGTCCTGAATTTGATATTAACACAGACAGTTTAGGCAATTTTGGAAATCTAGCACTTACCTCTAATGAGTCAGTTTACTTTACGGTTCCATCTGAGTTTGTGGCTTCAGGGGTTGCTCCTGTTGGTGGCAATCAGATTGGATGGCAACAGTCAGTTCCTGAGTCACGAATTTATTTAAATATCACAGCTTCTGAAGGATGGATTCGTGTTTTTCAAGGAGTACCAAATTACTTTGAAGATGACGTTCAAAATGGATTATATACAATTGATCTTATATTAAATAAAGGTGAAAGCTTCATCCCTCCAACGACAGGTGACAGTGTTGCGACTTACCTTCGACAGAGGACGACGACAGTAAACCCACAGCCTTCAGGAAGTGGTTGGAACTTTCTTAATACTGTCCTAGTAAATTCCATCACAATAGATCCAAACGATCCTCAAAAGATAACAGTCATATGGAATAGCATACCTGCATACAACATTGATGTACCTGAACAACTTTGTATTGACTTTTCCTATTTCATTACTGCGTCTGGATTACAACCAAAATTCATTGAAGACGGTGGATATTGTATAAGACCACCAGAGATTCTTCCAAACTCCGGATGTGTTGAAATGGAACCGTTTCCATACACCATAACAGAGGAGGAGATCAGAACTACAGGACTGAGATTTGATCTAGTTTTAACCAGAGGAGAGAGATGGGTGAACAATGGATTATTAGGTGGTTTCAATAGTCTTATTAATAACATGTCTGTTCTAAATCCACCAGATTCAACATCTGACCTCTATAACGCAATGGGTTGGGAAAATAGAAAAATTGGTTACTCTGCTGCGGCTTTTGAACTTGACAGTACAAAGACACGTCTATCGGTTAGGATCCCAGGAGATGCGATGGGTAATCAAATAGCAGATCCTTTATTTGATATTGTAACCAGTGAAGTTATTCAAATCACAATTCCTGAAACGATTGTTGGTTCTGGTCGACCTCCATGTGTTTTAACTCCTAATGACGGTAGTCCTCTTTATTTTAATATAACTCCTGTGACTGGATCTGTTTCTATGATTGAAACTATCTTCACTGAAGGTGACATCAGACAAAGTGGAGGTACAGTCGCTATAACTCTTACAGGTGATACTTGGACGGATCCGTGGGATATTACTGAAAAGCAATTGGCGGTTGCTTCTCTTGTTACCGTTTGTAGATTTGATGAAATGATTAGCCCGGGATGGACTCCGAATGGATACCCTGATCAGAGAGATTCTGTTTGTAATTATGAACACGGTTTTGATACTTATCGAACTCATTCAACATCACCATTAGTAAATATTACTCTCTTAGAATTTCAGAACAACCGCTTAGAGATAATCTTAAACCCAACGCCAGAATACGACATCCCATACGATGAGTTGGTTGTTATTCGTTTTCCACAAGAGTTGTTTGGTAGCCGAGCACAGCCTGAAAATTGGAATAGACTTTGGTTTTTAATCAGAGCATCCAGATCAATGATTGCGAATCAACCAGAACTAATTAAAATACCCGGCATCACTGAGAATGAAATCAGACAAGGAATAGCACCCCCAATCAGAGTTGGGTTATTCTACGAAACTTGGGATATAACTGAAGAACAGTTGTTGTTGGATTCATTCTGCGGATCATCTGGAGATTGTAATGATGTTGTTAATGTGAATGGATTTAATGCTCTCAGAAATAGATTATTTAGAGGCGCATCAATAGTGAGGTACGAAGATGAAGCAGGTCAGGTATGTCCTCCAAACTGCCCTGCTACAGTCGCGGTTGTAAGATTTGCTGCGGTTCCGGAATTTGATGTTTGTGAAAATAGCCCTGAGACAATTATGGTTCTTTTGGAACCTCTTTCTGTGACTTCTCATCCTAGATTTTCACCTACTCCGTGGGGTATCGGTAGTCCTGATGAGCTGGGTATGTTTTTCATTATTATGGGTAAAACGAGTACTTCATTTGTTTTCATGAAATCCATTAAAATAACAACAAACAGGTTTCAATATCACTGCTGTTGGTGGTTCTGGAAATCCAATTTACATCACCACACCTCTAACTAGCGTAGCAGTCGAGGAGGATATAAGAGGAGCGGGTGTGACAGTTACTTTATCAGTTAGTGATGGAGCGTGGAGTGTCAATCATCCGAACTTTTTAGGATTACTCAGACAGTCAATTGAGTCAACGTTACCGTCATTGGAGTTGTTTTCACATGCTGGGAGTTTACTTTTTGATTTGTTTCCAAATTCAATTTCTGATCTCACATTTACTTCTGACAACAACATTCCAAACCGTCACATGGAATTCACATTAAGAAGTCCTTATTATGATATTCCTCAACATTCTCCTGCTGATTGTGTTAATATAAATTGTCCATTCTTGCAACCAACACAAAACGACAACACGTTAATGTGTAACAATGGTCAGGTATGCAATACTGTTACTAACGGAGCTGGGTGTTGTTCAACAAGAGGAGGTAAGAAACAATGTCCATTAAACTTTAGTTTTATGTGTGGAGGTCCTTCAATGTGCAACGGAGACTACTGCTGTAGTGACACTGCCGCTGGATGTGCTCTGTTGGGAGGAGTAAGACAGTGTTCAGCAAACCTTTGTCAAAATGGAGAGAAGTTGTTTTTTAATATCAACCCAGAGCTGACGACGTGTGGAGCTGTGCCTCCAAGAACCACACTCAACTTGCAAATAAACGGCAGGTCATGGGACATAGAAAGATGGTCAACTCCAATGTCAACCTTTGAAGCAGAAGAAAAAAGTCAATACGCCACAGAAGAATTCTTATTTGAAATATTTGGAACTGAACTACACTCGACTAACGACAGTGCTTCTATTTCGTACATCTCTTCAGGAGTTGGTTGTCACGATGGTCTTGAGAAGATTGGTCAGTTTAATGATTTATATATCCCAAGTGGATCCACAATAATCGAAGGTCCTGGTCACACCCAACTACAATACAGAGTTACACCTGTTGACCCAGGTATTTATAATTTATGTTATAAAGACTTTAGAGACTCTTCCTGGTCTACTACGCCAGGAGTACACAGGTACAGACCAAATGATATTGTTACAGTAATTGGAAGGGTTTTCACAATGCAGTCAGATTGGGATTTGAGTGAAATGGCAAATGTTACTATTGATGATGAGCCTCGAAGAATTACTTTTGGAGGGAAGGGATTTTGTTTTTCAGCACGAGATGCTGCAGAAAGAGGTTTTGCAGGTCCACAACAATACGGACATAACGATGTCGGATCATGTGATTCTATTAAAGTAATGGAAGGAGACAGTGATTGTAACCCTGGTTACCCCTCCCTCGATGATAGAACTGGTAGATACACACCTGCAATCCCCCTTCGTTCTGACACTCAGAATGATCCAACTACTGGATATGTTGATATTGTTCTTAAGCAGAAGGGTACCTTTACTGTTTGTTACTTGAGTGGGTTCGCTCGCTATTGGCAGCGTGTATCTCTTTTTAACGTCACTGCTGCCATCCACAGATGGGATGCTTGCAATCCAGAAGAATACGATACTCGTGTCTGGCATCGGAGTTTCTTAGCATCGAAATTATACTCCCCTTACTCTTCCCTTCCATGTAATGTGAGGTATGAGGCATTGGCGGGAGTTCCACAACGGATCTTTTTTAAGGGTGCTGGCCTTACGAGTACGACTGCTATATATGGAGACAGATCAAAGCAGAGAATTTATCAATTTCTTGGATCTGGTAAATGTACCCCCTCAGACATAGCGATCCCAGTTAGGAGTTGTACTGTTGATAATGTTATGAAACCAAACATTGATCTTCCTTATTGTCAACGTCTTTGTGATCGCGTGGCATATTGTGATTCTGTTGCTTTTGGTTTTGATTCGAGTTTGAGTTTGACGCAGTGCTTTTTATATTTTGCATCGGTTCCAAACCCCAACGTTCAATTATCGCATGAAGACTTGAGGTGCACTATAACTGCCGGTACAGATAGAGTGATTGGCTCGATATCAATAACGCCAGCTGCGAGATTCAGTTGTTACAACAGAACATTAGGAGAGGATATAAATGATGTCGGTGATCGCGTTAAAGTTATTAAATTTGGTGATGATTGCGAAACATCATCGAGTCCTGGAGAAGGCATCCTTGATCAAAGGACACCAGCAATTCAATACGTTGACAGCGATCCTGTTTCGATTCGTAATCGAGGTTTCTGGGATGCAGTTCCTCGAACTTGCATTCCTCCGTTCAATCGCTGTGTGACTCCAGTTACGGATGCCGTTTGGATCTTTAATACTTATGGTCGTTATTCTTTTTGTTATAATTTTAAAGATACATCCGAGTGGGTATTAGTCCCTGACACAAATCTGGTAGTCTGGGCTGAGATCACAAGCATTTCACCTGATAGACTCCCAGCAAGAAGTGACAGGGATGCCGCACCGACGGTACAGTATATTGGTACGGGGATACTAAACGCTGGATTTAATGCGAGATTGAGAGAATGGCCAGATACCTGTACCAGCCCCCCAAGACATCCGGGTGTTATTGGATATGGTTGGGAAGAGGATGTATTCTTAGACTCTGGTGTTCCACTTTACGATCAGAGTTTTAATACCCCGATACCAACTCAGGCGATTTCAGCACCTGTCGCGCCATTCTTAGTTGGTTTTCAGAGGGTACTCGCTCAGTCAAATTGGACTTTTTCTGACATTACTACGAACGGTCAAAATGTTGCAAACCTTCCTCATTGGTGGACTCAATCTGGAGAATATTTATTTTGCTATCAGCTTCCTGGACTGACTGATTGGAGACCTGTTGGATACGTTACGGGTGTGTAGTCTTATACTTTTCTATTTACATGAGGAAGGAGGGGAAAAAACAACAAAAAAAAAAAAAAAAAAAAAAAAACAGTTTATCCGGTTCCAGAACGAATTTCACCGTCGGTGTTGGTAGCGTCTCCAACAATGCAAGAAGTGACACTTGAAGGGACAGGTTTTGATTCAAGGGTTGGTATGGATTATATAAAATTCGTACCAGCAGCATTAGGAACTTGCAGTAACAGCAGAGTAGATATTTCTGCTTTAGTAATTCAAAGCCCTAAGTTAACACCTGATCAAGTTGGTCTTGATAATTCAGGTAACGGTCTTCGTGGACTGACCACTATAACAACTTCTGGTCAATCATTCGCAGTAGCAGGTCTCTACAGAGCCTGTTATGGATACGGTAATGCAACAGAGCAGTATGAATTCGGTATTGAAAGAGAATGTCGTTTATATCCAAAATGTTCAGCTTTCACAGGACTCTGCTGTCCTAATGAACATGGAATCTGGCATGATTGCTGTGAACGCGACCAGTCAATTCGTTGGATGGAAGTTCCATCTTCATCATCATGCGATACGACAGGTCAAGTAGACTATCCTAATGGTTGGCCTGATTGGTTTACAGCAAATAGATTGCCTTGTGTTGAAAAGGATAATGTTCCGGGATACAATCCTGCAGCTCCGCCAATGTTTCCTCCATGTCCTGAATTTTATTGCGGCATGTTATCAGTGTATCCGGTCGTAGGATCGATGATTGTTGAGAACCACCCAAGTCTTAATGGACCGCCAGTCTTAGAAACTGACGTCGCTTACGACATCAGGTTTGACGGACAAGGATTCTCAGAAGGTGACTATGCGTATTGGATTTCTGGACATCAATCAAACTGTGGAGGGATTGAACCATTTCCGTACGCAAACAATCCAAACAAAGTTCAACTTCAACCAGATCCAGGATCACCTGGAACCCCTTGGCACTTACAACAGATGGGAGTCCCGAGGATTCTAATGAGAAATCATAGATTTCCTGATTTTGGTGACTATACTATATGTTTATCATTTCAACTGTATCCTGGTTTGTTTATTGCTGCTGGTAATTTAACTGTAGTAAATAAAATTGCTCAGATGGAATGGAAAGCTGACGACGGAATCAACCTCCGAATTGACTTCAACGGAGGAGGTCTTCGCCCTCTTGGAGGTGACAGGGCTATGATAATCCGATTTCCTGGTATGTATTTTTATTATTTCATATAAAAAATGTTTACATGGAAGAAGATAAAAAAATAAATAATCAACAAACAGGTTCAACATGTGATCCAAGCAATGCTATTCTAACAACACAACCCGGTGATCTTAAAGGAGGAGGTGTAGGAAGAGCTTATTGGGAAGTTCCTCCACAAACATTAACAGTTGGAATGTATCAGACGTGTTATTTATTAAAAGATGGAGATGGACAATGGCAGCTATTGGATAATTTCATTGAATTTCCCTTCGGAAATGTTCAACCAGGTTTTCAAGTCCATCCGGAGCCAACCGCTTTTGGAAGTTCTGACGACGTTCATTATTATGGTCCTCCAGGGACGACGTTTTCTTATAATCTTCCGTTTGCTAGAAACATCACGACAGCAGCAACACTCCCTCCATCAACATCACTTTTAAGGGAAACCCGTCAGACTGTTAGATTTGAGGTTCGCGCTTTGAGTAGTCCGTTATTATTTCAATCACGATGCGTTCCAATTGACATGCGATGTGTCTCCCCACCTCTACTAACAGAAAGTGAGTGTACTCAAAACCAATGCTCTTGGAATGGTATAAAGTGCTCTCGTCTTGTTGCAAGCGTATGCGAGACCTTCCCAAGATCTTTATGCGTCACAAATGGTTGTAAATGGGCTGAGGGTACAGCTCCTAGTGTCGATGCAACAACTGGTCGATTAACGTTTGTTGTTGCGGATGTTTCTTTTGCAGGTGTTGCGCAGTTTCAAGTTGTTCTTAAAGACGATGGTGGAACTGAAAGAGGAGGCATCGATACTTCTGAAGTAATCCCAGTCTCGATTACGATAACAAGCGGACCAGATTTTATTCCAGTCAACAACGTTGTTACCCTCCTTGAAGATGAGACGTACGAAGCAACAAATCAACCCATTGTCGCATTCTCTGTCTCTAAAATTGATGGACGAGACTACAAGTACACCGTCCAATGGAATGATCCAACTCTTGCCACGACGTTCTTTGCAGGAGGATTTAATGTTAGCGACACAGGGTATTTAGTAGCAGTTCCTTCACCCGATAGATGGACTGATGTTCAAGGAATTCCATTTGACGTTACTCTCACTGATAGAACAGTTGGTGTCTCAGTTACTCAAAGACTAACAGCTGTGATATTACCTATTAATGATCCCCCTTACTTTGAATTAATGTCAAATTTTAAAACCAGTCCGCTGTACTGGAGACAAGGCAGAGTAGAGAAGTACTCTGAAAAAGTACTTAACATCCAACCTGCTGGATCCCCTTGTCGAACATTAGAAGCAGTGTACTGTGTTAGAATATTTGTAGGTTATGGTGGATGTAGTGGAAACCAACTACCTGATACGAAGCTATTGAAGTATGATTGTACTCAGTATTTAGTAACGCATCAGTGTGCTGTTGGTGTTTGTACAACTTCTGTTGATCCGTGTGCTCCGTCCAGTGTTGGGAAATCATGTATCGCTTCTCATATTACTCAAAACTGTAGTAATTCGTTTATTACTCCTGAATGCTCTGCTGTAACTGATTGTATTAACAGAGCTTGTTCAGCAGCTAACGATTCAAGTTTATCATATGGTGTCTTTGAGGATGAACAAACTGCTAAGTTCACTGTCAACATCATCGCACCTCGAACAGCTGCAGATTTTGAAGAACTCCCAGAAATCGATCAAAATGGTATATTAACCTTCATAGCATCTCCTGTAGTAAAAGGTAACATCATGTTAACGATTGTTATGATTGATGATGGTGGTACTGAGAGAGGTGGTGTTAATAATTTTACATCTCCTGATCCTATTCGAATTCAGACTTATGAAGTTCCAACCCTCGTAGTTGATCCTCCAACAGGTGTTTCTCTTGAACAAGACTTCCAACTCCGTGCTGAAGGAGGTACTTTAGACGCGAATAACTGGCAATTCACATTTACAACAATCCCGAATAGTGTTACCAATCCTGCTGATCTGTCAGATAGTAAAGCAATCTCTCACAGTCATTTTGGACCAAGTGAAGACCGTATCGTTACGACGAAAAATCTTCCGGCAGGTACCCACACAGTAGTGTTGCAGATCTTTGAAGATGGTAAATTAATCGACACGGTTCAAACAACTGCAACAATAAGTAGCCCGCCAGCAAATAGAATTCAGGAAGCAGTTTTGGGACAAGGTGGACCACCAGAAAAGAGGATTGAAACATTGGCAGCAGTCGCTGTAACTCTAGAAGCGTCAAAAGGGAACGGGCCTTCACCGTTTGCGGATACTTTGTTACAAAATGTGAGAGGTGCTTCAGACTTATTACAGTCTCCTAATGGGAACACTATATCCAATACACTTGTTGCATTGAATAGCGCTCTTGGATCAATTGGAGAAGGTGAAGGTCAGAGTGGAACCTTATCAACAGCAGTTCAATCTTTTGGTATCCTTCGTCGTAAAGCAACAGGTGAAGGAAGTGTTGTTGGTGATGTTCAATTGACAGGAACACTTGCAGGACTCTCTAAGGGTAACATCACTCGACTTGAGGAAGCTTTGAAAGTTGACTTAACTGCTGCATTTCAAGTTAACGCAAAGGATCTGTTGGTGAAATTAACTGAAAATCCAGCAAATGGAAAACTCAGCGCTCACTATGTCATCGCAGCTCCGAATGATGATACTGATGCGGTCCAGTCGAGGATTGTAATGAATAGACAAGTTCTTTTAACACAATCACAACTTGTTTATAAACAACTTCGTGATGGAAGTCCAGCAATTGACTACCTGAGATCTCAAACATCATCTACTGCTAGCGGATCGATTATATTAAATGAAAAGAATGTTGTTAACCAAAGTGATCCTGGGGTTGCAGGAAATCTTATTGCGGATATCGCGCAGTCTTTGGGAACAACACCTGGTAAGGTGTCACTAACAGTTACCAGCCTACCAGGTAGTGAATCGTTAATTAGATTTACTGTTGATGTAACTGATGACCCGACAGTATCGGGAGTACTTCAATGTGCTCTTGTTGTAGAATGTACTGCTCAGTCACTTATGTTTCCGTCAACCAGTTTGTATCTACCTGGGCCAGGTACCATTTCACCAAATATTTCAAAATCTGAATATAGTTTTGAAACTGCGACGACTCTTTTCATAAATGATCTTAGCTTACGGGCAATCACAGACGTTCAAATTACTCAAATAAAGACAGCAATCCTTGCTGATCTTACTGAGAGTCACTTTGGTATTAATGACCCCGCGAAGTTGTTTGTAACGTACTCGATGGACCCTTCGACTGGAGGATCTAAAATAGATGTCCGAGTCAACATGACTGGTGTAACTAATCCTGTTGCTATCCAAAGATCAATGAGGGATAAATTACTAGCTAAAAACTTAGTACTTTCTAGAACAAGAGATGCCATGCAAGGAATGACTGTTGAAGCAGCGGATTTAAGAAGTCCAACGACAACTTCAATTCCGTTGGAAGGATCAATGTTGGAGAAATTCATGCGATCTTCATCTGCGATTATCATGAGTGCTTCACCAGGTCCAATCCCATGGACTTCTGTAAATGACCGTGATTCTGTTAAGAGAAATTCAACAGAGAGATCAACAACAATAACTGTTTTATCACAACAATTAGAAGAAACTAATCGATTAATAGATCTCTCTTGTACTACTCTGCTACAACAAGCTATCTCAACAGGAGATGAAAGCCGCTCAATATCAACAAACCAACCGGCTTTTGTAATTGAATGGAGACCAATGTTCTCGAGGGTGAGAGTCCCACAAGATAATGTTTTCTCATCTCTTGCTCTCAATCCGGGTAGCCCCAACGGTATAATCGTAAACAGACCAAACAGACATAATAATGAAGATACGTGTATTGTAACAACTGCTTATCGCAAGAATCCTTTCTTATCAAATGGAGAGC
Source organism: Flectonema sp. DT1601 (assembly GCA_964019425.1). NCBI lineage: Eukaryota > Euglenozoa > Diplonemea > Diplonemida > Diplonemidae > Flectonema > Flectonema sp. DT1601. The sequence continues at coordinate 195,639 of OZ025807.1, read as the reverse complement.
CAGGCAAGACACCAGACACACCAGTTGTGAGTATCAGGGCTAAAGGGTTAAGAGTATTACCGCCAAGTTCAACTTCTATTCCTGTGTCGCAGTCTCAGGATATTGAAGTCATATTGTGGGATAATGTAAATAAGAATTGGCATTATGAAAAAGATGTCACTCTTAAGATTAAAACCAACCTACAAGGTGAGGTTACAATACTCGCTGAGTCAACAGGTGAGTTACTCGGTTCTGATCCATTCAGAGTCTTTGCGACTGCTCCTCAACCGGTAGAGAATCCTAAAAAATGTCTCGCCTGTTATATCCTTCCGATTGTCATAGGAACATGGTTACTGTTGTGTGCTGCTGGTGCTGCTCTTCATAAAAAGATGACTGTACACGATACTGAATTAGAAGAGGGAGCTAAACTATTACACGCTGTAAACAGAACACCAACATTCGGATCAGCGATTCATAAACACCATGCGTGGCTTTGTTATTTTCCAAAACGTCCAACTGTTGTCCAATTTTACACAAGATGGGAACGTGCGACTGTTTGGTTCGTCACCAATTTCGTCGCCACTGGAATGGTTGCGATCCTCTTCAGTTCGAACTCTATATCAGCCTGGGAGAATCCACCTAAAGTTGATTACACGGAATGTATTCTGGTATGTTTATAAGTATTTAATAAGGGTTTTGGTTTCCTTTTTTTCATTAACAAATTTCAACACCAAACAGTTTGCAGTACTTGCACTACTAGCTGGTTGGATTCCGTCACTGGGGTTGCGTTATTTACTTACAGCGAGAGAACGTAATTGGAGAGAGAACTTAAAAGTTCAAGACGTTTACATCCCAAAGAAGTACGATGACGATAATCTCGACGAGCTCGGCTATGAGAATCCAAAATACACCAAACCACAATGTAGCTTCCCATACTATGGTTTTGTAGTAGTGTATTCCCTTGCTATGTTGATATTGTGTGCGACACAGACGGGAGATTACAACACCAACAATCAGGTTGAGCAGGTTTGTGTACTTTTATTATGTTCATTTACCACAATCTACATATGAGATTAATAAAAAAACAACAACCCCCACAGTACGTAATAACCTTTACTAGTGTAGTGATACTACACTTCTTTATTGAGTTTATATGGGTCTTCTTGATGTACAAAATGGAAAATGCTTATTGGAAATCCCCTAACCATCCTCGTCATAAGATGTTAGAGAAGAAGGAGACGAGAGTTCAAAAGATGGTAGTGATGCCTAGCTTTAGTACTGGTGATGCAAGGCAAAAGAAGGTAAGAGCAGAAACAGAGATGTTAGACGGTGAGTATGCAGACAGAGAAGATATTCCATTTAATAACGTTCACTATGATTCTTTTGAAGACAAAAAACACATTGCTGAGGTGTCAACAACTCCACCATCACCTGCCTTCCAAAGTGAAGTAGTTGACGAAGGGTTGACAACAGGTATTGATTGGAATAGGATTCACACTGATTTCGGTGAGTCTGGGAAGAAAGAAACAGCTGATGCTGCAGAAGTAGAATTTGAAAATCTTTTTAAAAATGATCAGAAGGCACTTCCTCCATCAGCTGCCTCACCATCATCACTTCGTAGTAGAGTTGGTCCTGTGAGTAGGGCGTTTATAGAACAAAACAGATATAGTGATCCAGACTCGTCATATCCATCACAGCCTTTTCAAGTACCTTCTGCTGGTAGAGGGTATGCGTTTGATTCAGTTCAGTCAGTTCCTCCTCCTCCATCTAATCCCCTGAGATCCGGGTCTGGTATAACAGGTACCGATGCCAACTTCGACGGCAAAACATCACCATTTCTTTATTGAAGCTGATCGGTTTTTTTGTTTTTTTTGTTATGTTACGATGTGTTAATTTTGTTTCCGATTGTTGTTTGATTGGTATGTCTCACTTTATTGTTGAGACTTTCACACACATGTTACAAATAGTAGTAGTTCCTTATTGAGTAGGAACGTTATATATAAACTGACGGTCATTATACGTCTTCCAATGTCTGAGAAGGTAGGGATGAAAAGTTAGTGACCCCAGAAATCTTGTCAGTTTCACAGATGCGAACACCTAACCACCGTTTAACTCTTCTTTAATAATCATGTGATAAAAAAAAAAAGTCTCAACAGAGAAATTCTTTTTTTTTAAATTTTTTTTTTTTTTTTTAAAAAAAAAGGGATTCTCGTGCAATTTGTTGAACACCGTTAAATTTTTGGGAAATCTTTTTTTTTTTTTTTTTTGTACCTGCAAACCCATTGTTTCGGTGAGAAAGAGAATTGTACAAAAACAAAAGTGTGAGTAAAAAAAAAGTAAAAAAGTGAAGTTTGACGATTCTTGTTGTTTTTTTTTTTAAATAATACAGAACTGTAATGTGTACTACGACTATAGAACCTCACCACATTTAAGTATATAAAAAAAAAAATTATTAATTTTTTTTTTTTTTTTTTTTTTTTTTTTGATTCTTGAATTGGAGTGCGACTCCCCTCCGCTAGATTTTGAGTCCTCCTCTGTTCGTTACTTCGTTTTGTGTTTTTTTTTTTGTGTTAGCTTAGAAGTAGCTCAGCTTAGCAGTTCAGCATCACCCAACCAACCACTGGTAGGAACGACATACATATTTGTTTAGTTAGGTAACTGTGAAAATTGTGTATTTTTTATTTTTTTTTTTTACTTTTCGTTATTGTTTTCTTTTTCCATAACAGGTTTGGTTAGACAGATTGTATCTCTCGTTAATAATCATCATTTATAAAGAAACAGGGTTCACAACAATTAAAATGGAATCCTCTACCTACGGTAGTGATGGTGACAACAACCACCTCGACAAGGGAACTCTTTTTACTAACAAAACAAACATCGAATTAGAACTTGAAAAACAAGTCGCTGAATACATAAAATCAACTAAACAACTTGAGGCAGATCTCAGTCAAAGGGACCGTCAGATTATTGAACTTGAGAAGAATAATGAAAGACAAGAAATAATTATAAAAGATTTGTTACAAAGTAAGTCAATTGATAGGTCGCTAGACTTTGGAGTTGGGGGTATCGAAGCTGGTATCGCTTCACTAAAGACTGAGCTGGAAAAAATAGAAATTGAAACAAGATATGAAAACTTTTTGGAATCACCAGCTGACACAAATGAACAAGACAATGACAGTCAAGTACCTTTATTATTACGACAGATATCTGATCTTTCTTCCAGACTTGAGGCATTTGAAATTTCTTCCACTGAAACCATAAATGCTCTCAAACAGGTAGCCAGTGAGCCACAACCAGACCACTCCTCATCTCTCACAATCTCTAAGCTAACTGAAGAACTTAAAACTCTTCAGGGAAATTACGATCATCTTGTAAATAATCCTCCGACAGGTGAAGCAGATGAACTTCTAAAACAAATTGATGAATTGACTATTAAAAATAACGAAGCTAATATACTAACAGAAGAGTTGAAAGCTCAAATATCAAATGGAGATGAGAGTAGCGGTTGGGGTGATCCAGAAGGTACGTCACCAGCTCTTGTTTCATCTGTTGAACAAGAAAGGGATCAGCTCATCGTTACTGTGAAGGAGTTGGAACATAGTCTTGAAGTTATTCAACAAAAGATGGATGAACAACAATCAGCTGACTCACAACATAATCATCTCGACATCGCATCTCAACAACAGAATGAACAACTTTCCGAGAAAGTATCTCAACTACAGAACGAAATCAACAACTCGAATGATACTTCTGAGAAATTCACTTCAGAAATTGACTCCCTTCGCCAACTTAACGAAAAGCTTCTCTCAAAAACATCTCAGCAACAGGAAGAATTATGTGAACTAAAACAGCAATCAGTAATTCAACAGGACGACGACACGGAGCTCTCGGATCTTAAAAAAATTAACGAAGAGCTTGTCGCTGCAGCATCTCAACAACAATCTAAGTTCGATTCTCTTAAACAGCAGTTCGAAGACCTCCAGACAGCATCTAAAACAAAGGACGATGAGGACAGCTGGGGATCAGGAAACGACAACGAGCAAGAGCTCACTGCCCTGCGAGAGGAAAAGGAGCAGCTGTTGGAGAAATCTACTCAACAGCAATCTAAATTCGAATCCCTCCAAAAGCAACTTGAAGAATTCCAAGCGGCATCAAAACCTAAAGATGATGAGGACAGCTGGGGAGCAGCAAACGACAACGAGGAGGAGCTCACTGCCCTGCGAGAGGAAAAGGAGCAGCTGTTGGAAAAATCGTCACAGCAAGAGAATGACCTTGCTTCCCTACAGAAGCAGCTTGATGAGCTGCAAGAGGCATCCAAAGTTAAAGATGATGAGGACAGCTGGGGAGCCGCAAATGACAACCAGGAAGAACTCTCAGTTCTGAAAGAGGAGAACGAGAAACTCGTCGCTGCAGCATCTCAACAACAATCTGAATTCGAATCCCTTCAAAAACAATTTGAAGAACAACAAGCTTCCACAAAGGTTAAAGATGATGAGGACAGTTGGGGTGGAGCAAATGATAACGAAGAAGAGCTCACTGCCCTGCGAGAGGAAAAGGAGCAGCTGTTGGAGAAATCGTCACAGCAGGCGAATGACCTTGCTTCCCTACAGAAGCAGCTTGATGAGCTGCAAGAGGCATCCAAAGTTAAAGATGATGAAGAAAGCTGGGGGGCAGCAAACGACAACGAAGAAGAAACCAGAACGTTGAAAGAAGAGAATGAGCAACTCTCGGCCAAGGCATCTCAACTGCAGTCAGACTTAAATAAATTACAACAACAATTTAATGATATTCAGTCAACTACCAAACACGAGGACGACAGCGGCTGGGGCGATGCGAATGATAATTTGGAAGAAGTGTCTTCCCTGAGAGAAGAAAATGAAAAAAAACAATCCGAAATATCAGACTTACAACAGCAACTTAATTCACTTAGAGATCTAAATCAACAGCTGCTATCTCAGGCATCACAGAAACAGTCTGAGTTTCAAGAGCTACAGCAAAACTACAGCAAGCTGTCAGAATCGAAACCTCAAGATGATGAGGACAGCTGGGGAGCCGCAAATGACAACCAGGAGGAACTCTCAGTTCTGAAAGAGGAGAACGAGAAACTCGTCGCTGCAGCATCTCAACAACAATCTGAATTCGAATCCCTTCAAAAGCAATTTAAAGAACAACAAGCTTCCACAAATGTTAAAGATGATGAGGACAGTTGGGGTGGAGCAAATGATAACGAAGAAGAGCTCACTGCCCTGCGAGAGGAAAAGGAGCAGCTGTTGGAGAAATCTACTCAACAGCAATCTGAATTCGAATCCCTCCAAAAACAACTTGAAGAACTGCAAGCTGGGGAGAATAACGAAAAACTCTCTGCTTTACAGGAAGAAGTAGACAAACAACAATCCGAAGCAGATTCTCTCCGAGAGCTTAACCAAAAGCTCCTCACTAGATCATCTCAGCAGCAAACAGATTGTCAGAAACTTCAACAGCAACTCGAGTCACACGAGGAGCGACTCTCAGTTCTGAAAGAGGAGAACGAGAAACTCGTCGCTGCAGCATCTCAACAACAATCTGAATTCGAATCCCTTCAAAAGCAATTTAAAGAACAACAAGCTTCCACAAAGGTTAAAGATGATGAGGACAGTCGGGGTGGAGCAAATGATAACGAAGAAGAGCTCACTGCCCTGCGAGAGGAAAAGGAGCAGCTGTTGGAGAAATCTACTCAACAGCAATCTGAATTGAATTCTCTACAGAAACAGTTCGAAGAGCTACAGACAACTTCCAAGCCTAAAGATGATGAGGACAGTTGGGGTGCAGCAAATGATAACGAGGAAGAGCTCACTGCCCTGCGAGAGGAGAAGGAGCAGCTGTTGGAAGAGTCTACGCGGCAACAATCTCAATTTGTTTCCCTTCAAGAGCAATTCAAAGAACTGCAACTGGCTGCGTCAAAGACAAGTACCACAAGTGACAACCAGGAAGAACTCTCAGTTCTGAAGGAAGAGAACGAGAAACTCGTTGCTGCAGCATCTCAACAACAATCTGAGTTCGATTCTCTACAAAAGAAACTCGAAGAGCTGCAGGCAACTTCCAAGCCTAAAGATGATGAGGACAGTTGGGGTGGAGCAAATGATAACGAAGAAGAGCTCACTGCCCTGCGAGAGGAAAAGGAGCAGCTGTTGGAAAAATCTACCAAGCAGGAATCGGAGTTTGCTTCCCTTAAAAAGCAATTCGAAGAATTACAGGAAGCTTCGAAATCCAAAGAAGATGAGGACAGCTGGGGATCAGGAAACGATAACGAAGAGCTCACTGCCCTGCGAGAGGAAAAGGAGCAGCTGTTGGAAAAATCTACCAAGCAGGAATCGGAGTTTGCTTCCCTTAAAAAGCAATTCGAAGAATTACAGGAAGCTTCGAAATCCAAAGAAGATGAGGACAGCTGGGGATCAGGAAACGATAACGAAGAGCTCACTGCCCTGCGAGAGGAAAAGGAGCAGCTGTTGGAAAAATCTACTAAGCAGGAATCAGAGTTTGCTTCCCTTCAAAAGCAATTCGAAGAACTGCAGGCTAGTGACGCGAACATCGGCGAAGCGGAACTCTCAGTTCTGAAGGAGGAGAACGAGAAACTCGTCGCTGCAGCATCTCAACAACAATCTGAATTCGAATCCCTTCAAAAACAATTTAAAGAACAACAAGCTTCCACAAATGTTAAAGATGATGAGGACAGTTTGGGTGGAGCAAATGATAACGAAGAGGAGCTCACTGCCCTGAGAGAAGAAAAGGAGCAGCTGTTGGAGAAATCGTCGCAGCAGGAGAATGACCTCGCTTCCCTACAGAAGCAGCTTGACGAGCTTCAGGCGACCTTAAAAGAGAACAACACCAAGGACGAGGTGATTACTTCACTCAAAGATGAAAATGAGCAACTTGTTGCGAAAGTATCTCAGCAACAACCTGAATTGGAATCACTCAGGAAACAGTTTGAGGAACTGACTTTATTAAAAGAAGAAAAAGAACAAACCGCAACTGAACTTCTCTCATCGATCAACAGTAAAGAGTTAATTATATCTCAGCAACAGGGTGACTTTGAAAATCTCAAAAAAGAATTAGAAGACGAAGTCTCTACTTTGAAGCAACAACACGTCGTCCTTAAAAGTGGAAACAGTTCTTTAGAAAGTGACCTGAAGAGTCAAGTCTCATCATTTGAGAAATTACAAACAAAGTTTACGGTCATAAAGTCTGCTGGAAAACAGCAAATGGAATTAAAACAACAAGAGCAAAAAAAAGTAAAGCAACTTGAGGAAGAACTCAACCAAGTTCGGTCTTCCTCAGGCAAAATGAAGCCGCTTGAAGATGAGATTTTTAACTTAAAAAATCAACTTGATGCGAGTGTTCAAGAAATCGGATTACTATCACAGGAAAAATCCGATGACGAGGCAGAAGTAAAGATACTCCAAAGTACACAAAAAGACCTCCGAGACTCAATAGCGACATTAAAAGAACAACTGTCAATAAAGACTACAGAGATTGATTCATTCTTAAAGGAAAGCACTGATGAAATTGAGAAGCTTAAATTAAAAATATCAGACATGGAAAGTGAAAATAACTCACTAAAACAAGAGCTGCTTGAAAGCAGCAATTCTGTTGCTGTGAAACTAACAGAAATGGAATCCCTACGAAAGAGTTTATCAGACTGTGAGAAATCATCTTCAGAGCAGGCAGCAGCCTACCAATCTACCCAACAGAGCAGTGATGTTCTTCAATCGGATTTAACTGCTGCTGTCGCTGCTAGGGAAGCGTCAGATGCGAAGTTGAAAATTCTTAAAAACGCTGGTCGTCAACAAATAGCAGCTCGAAAACAAGCTGAAGAAGAGAGAAATATCGCTCAGGCGGAAATACAAAATTTGAAAAAGCAAATATCTGACAACAACATTCATGGTGATGAACTGAAGTGTACAATCACATCACTTCAGGAACAGTTGACTACTTCTCGTCAAGAATCTGATAATTTGAAGAAACAATCAAGCGACGCTACAGGTTCAAATGAAGAACTTTTAGGTCACCTTCAGACAATGAAGAGTGAGAAGGGTGAACAACAAGCAGAGATTTCATCGATACAACTGAAGTTGTCGAGCGCAACTGAGCAGTTGATTGAGTCACAGGAAACAATAAAACAACAGCTGTCGGATATCAATGTGTTGAATGACAATATTTCTTCTCATCAGTCTGATGGTGCTGCACAAACATCAAAAATTCAAACCCTCGTTGATGAGGCTACTGCTGCTAATAAATCATTAGCTTCTTTAGAATCCAACATCGAAACATTACAAACAGAGAGCACAACTCTGAAGGAACAGTTATCTTCAGCAGCTGAGAACGTAAGCAGCCTGACTGATGAAATCACAAACTTGAAATCGGAAAACGCGACCCTAACTTCAGAAGTAAGTGATTTGAAGGACAAAGCGACAGATGCAGAAAACAGCACAGAATCCGTTGAGGAAGTGAGCAGCTTGAAAAGCAAAGTTGAAGAGCTGCAATCAGAGAACACAACTCTGACTGCAAATGTAAGCAACCTGCAGGAACAATTATCAGCTGTTGAGAAAGATGAAGACAGCTGGGGTGCCGCAGAGAGCGCAAGCTGCCTAAAAGAAGAATACGAATGCTTGAAATCGGAGGCAGACGTCTTGAGGGAACAATTACGTGAAGCACTGTTGGTAAAAAGCAACAACGACACAGCTGAAGACTGGAAAAAGAAATTTCTTGTTGCGGAGGAACTCAATAACAAACTCAACAGAGAAAATGAAACTATTGCAAAGCAATTAGAAGAATCTCACGACGTTGATGAAGACTGGGGTGCAGCCGAAGAAAAAGAAAACGAGAAAGTGACGTTACTGAAAGAGGAAATCAACACTTTGAAGGAACAAATCTCATCAAACGGTGACGTAGGGGAGTTGCAAGCGCAAGTTACGCTTCTCAAATCAGAAAGTGATGCTCATCAGGAGTCTCTCGACAAGACAAATAGTACGCTAACCTCATTACAAACTGATCTGATGGAATCACAAGATAAGAATGCTCTTCTAATAAATGAAAAACAGATCCTCACCGACCAAGTCTCTTCATCACAACAATTAAAAGAAGAAGATACCCGAGAAATAGCAACACTAAAAGAAGAAACAGAGAGATTGAATTCACTTGTTAGTGAGACTCAGGAATATATTTCTGATCTTCAAGGGCAGCTCAGTACATCTGAAGATCAATTGGAAGAGAAATCGAACGTCATCAGAAACATGGAAGAAAATGTGTCAGAACTCCAGAAAAAGATATCAACAGCAGCACAAGATGTCGAAGAGAAAGACAGTTGGGATGCTGCTGATGAGACTGCCAATTCTGAGCAACTCGTTGCACTTGAAGCCGAGATCACAAAGTCAAAAGAAACAATTACTTCTTTAGAATCAAAACTCGTCGGATTACAAACTGAACTCAGTGAGAGTTCTGAACAGATCACAACTCTCACAGAACAGAATAAGGATCTTGAAATTCGAATGGCATCACTCAATGAAGAACTATCAAAAGCTTCCAATGCTACAGTTGCACCAAACGGAGGTGATTCTGATTCTACACTTCTCGCAGAGAGAGACACTCTAAAAGCACATTGCAGTAAGTTAAAGGAAGGTGGCAAACAGATGATGACGGAACGTAACAAGTTTAGAGCTCGTGCCACGGAATTAGAACAAGAGTTACAAGATCTGAAAAATAAATCTGCTGAACAGGAAGACGAGTGGGGGACCGCTTCTGATGATAAACCGTGTTCTGAATGTGACAAACTAAATAATCAAATAATTATTCTTAATAAACAAAATGAAGATATTCAGCATGAGTTGGAAGAACTCAAAAATAAGTCTGAAGAAAAAGATGACGAATGGGGTGATTCTTTTGATGAAAAAAATTGTTCTGAATGCGAAAAGCTAACAAAGCAAATAGTTACACTTGAATTAGAAATAAAACGTATTCGGAATGAGTTGGTATCTGTTAGTCAATCACCTCATCCTTCGTCAGGAGACGCTGATCCAAATATAGCACTCGTTTTGGCGCAACTCGGAACAGAAGTTGAAGAAAAGGATCATTCCATTCGACAACTATCTGAGAAAGTTTCTTCTGTTGAAGAAAAAAATCGTGAACTTGAGAAGCAATCTCACGAACTTCAAAGCAAGTTCGATTCCGCCCAGGCGGAGATTACCGTTATTGAAAGCGCTAAGCGCGTAATTGCTGACGAAATGTTGGAATTAAAACAACAACGTCATCACCATGACTTTGAAGGAAAGGTTGACACATCAAATGGTACGAGTGAGATTGATATGAAAGAACTTCAACAGAAACTTGTGGAGTTAGCGGCTGAGAGGGATGAGTGGAGAGGGAAGTGCCGAGATAACGATGTGGAGATAGAAAGACTGAGGGAAACTCTTGAGACGCAGAAGTCACTCTCTGCTCCTGTTGACGACCCGTTTAACCCGCCCTCCGATGAGGTAGCATCATTACGCGAGCAAGTAACTGACTGGAGAGACAAGTACGAAGAGATGACTTCTCGATGTGCTGTATTAGATAAACAGAATGCTGTTCTACAACAGAAGATTTCATCTCAAAACAAAGCAATCGATGACATAGAGATTATAGAAATCGAAGTAGAAGACCTCCGAGCAGACTTATCCGTTTCAGAAGCCCGAGTAAAGGTACTTGAAGAGCGTATCACTGAGGTATGTAAACTTATATCTGAAATAATCCTAGCAAAAAAAAAAAAAAAAAAAAAAAAAAAAACTTCAAATAATCAGCTGGAAACTATAGAGCAAGACCTAAACAAGAATAATGAGAGAATGCACATGTCGCTCTCAGAGGTATGCGAAAGTCAGGTATTGCTTAATAAAAGAACAACAAATACTCGACTACGGTAAAACAAAACAACAGATGACCGCTCAATTAAGTGCCAGCGATATAAAACTAACTGAACTGGTAGAGTCTAAGAACAAGGTTTGAATACTTTACTCTTAACACAATTAGTTCCTTACATGAAATAATATATCATAAAGTCGCAAGCTAGTAGATGATATTAGTTCTTTATTAATATAAATAAACAGGTCCAAGAAGAGCTTTCGATATTTCAGCAAAACCACCAAACTGAAGTGTCAACACAAAGAGAAGAACCGCAATCACAACCAGCTAGCAATGGTAACAGAAAGAATAGTGATGGTTGGGAGGTGGATTCATTTGAATTAGATAGCGATGAGAATGATGAAGGAATCCTCAACAACAACAACACTAATAGCGATGCTTCTCCAGAATTGTTAGCTGCAAAAGAAGAAATCGCATTACTCAGAGAAGAGATAATTAGATTACAAGAAAGCTCATCATCTCTACTAAACGGGGCTGATGACAATACCAATACAAATACGGATTGGAGTAGTCATGATGAAGAAGAACTAGTCCACGATAGCATTCTTGAGAATGAAGTTTCTCTTTTAAAGAAGGAACTTGCAAGCGCCCAGGCGATGGCAGAATCACAAGTCTGTGAAGCCTTAAAATATGAACTTCACAGTGACGATCCTTTGATATCGAGAGGTAATCAAATAACTGAAGAGTGGCTAAACGCTGCCTCAGAAGACATAAAAGAAGGAGAAACTGCAAGTCAATGGAGTGACATGAATGATCTGGATAACGTTAAAGACTTACAACTTCTCGATGCTGAGATCGATAAGTTAAAATCTCAAAATGAAATCGTCGCAGCAGAGCAACGCCACATGGAATCCGCAACTAATGAAATACTTCAGCGACATGAACAAGAATTGAGTATGGACTTGGACAGAAGTAGTTTCGCAGAACAAATAACAAGCAATCCAAACACACAACCAAACACTGATGCACTACAAACGAAGTTAATTGAGACGAAGAATGAACTTCAACACATTTCACGAATTGCGAGTGTTGGTCTTCGTAATGCTCATCACCAAATTGGTACTCTGACTCGTTCAATTGCTGAGGAAATAAGTTCGCGAGAATCAGCTCAGAATGCAGCAGTCGAAGCTGCTGGAGTTACTTCCGAATACGAAGTACAGTTGGCTAGTTTACATGAGAAGCTAAACGAGTCGCAGGCAGCTGCTCACCGCTGGCAATCAACAGCTGATTCACAAGCTGAGAAGTTTGGAAAGCTTCAACAGATGCTTCAAAATCCAAGTGAAACTGATATCGAAAGCCAACTACGTACTCAGCTCGTAGAATTAGAAGGAAAGGTATCCCTCTTGGAACCAGAACTGCAAGCAAAGAAAGCTGAACTTGCTCGTTATGCTGACGGGTCACAAAAAGTGAATGACTCTTTCTGTATCGCAGAATCAAGATTGTCTGGAATAGAAGATCAACAACAAGACCAAGACAGTCTTTATAATAAAATAACAGCACTAGAAAATGAACTGAAGTCCAGTCAGGATTCAAAATTATTAATGGAAGAGTCCCTTGGAGGGTTTGAGCAACAATTACTAAGTAAGAATCAACATATTCAAAACCTTGAAAGTGAAAGATCATCATCACAGCAACAAAATGAAACCCTTCAAACCGAACTATCATTAAAAGAAGAAGAGCTATCTTCTCTAAACAGGGAATTGGAAGCCGCTACGACTACACTTGCAACCGAAACTACGAAATGTGGAAAGCTTCGAGAGTTGTTGGACAACCGCGACAACAACACCAAGGAGTACTCCGATCTTCAAAGTGAAGTAGTTGATTTAGAGGGAAAGACTCTCTCACTGGAAGCATCCCTACAATCAAAGACTACGGAAATTACTTCAATCGCTGAACAATTAACAGACACTCAAAACAATGAAAAGACTCTCCAGCATGAACTAGACACGAAAACAGCTGAAGTAGCTCAGTGGGTGACATATCATGATCAAGAAGCTATTCGTTTAAACACAATTATTGATGAGCTGTCACAGAAAATAACAACTCTTGAACAGGAACTTACCAATGCTAAGACCCGTCTTCAGAAAGAACAATCTGAAAATCAACAACAATTCGGTGAAGACAATAACATGTTGAAGAGTGAAGTTGAAAAGCTTCAAGAAGATCTCACAACTGTTAATGACAGACTCGAATTGAAGGAAAATGCAGGCGATGAATGGATTGCTGAGAGACGTGCTTTGAAAGACACCATTGCCAGACTTGAAGATGAAATCAGTCAGTCGGAAATGAAAATGAAAACATTAGAAGTATCTCAACTAACGGCATCATCTCACCCAACTGCTACTAACGACGTGTCGTTTGATGTTATCCAGAGTGGTAATTTAGAGACGTTACATAAGAAGTGCGAGTCCCTCGAACACAAACTCCAGCGTAGTCGCGATCAAATCAGTGAACAGGCTACTCAATACGGTGATCAAATATCTGATTGGCAGCGGAAATGCTCCAACTACGAGGCCCAGGCCGCAGACAATTCAAAGCGATGCATCTCTCTGGACTCGGAGTTACGCACTTCAGAAGATGACAGGAAAGCATGTCAACAAGAACTAATTGACTCTGAAGCAAAACATCAAAAATTATCAGCAGCATTAGAAGCCACTCAGACACAGCTACAGCGTTCTAAGTCTGAATTACAAACTGTTAACTTGCAGCTCCTGGAAACCAGAAACAATTTCGAATCATCTTGCGCTGATGTTATTCGCAAGACTCACGAACACCGCGATCTCGATGCCAAGAATGACGTTCTTACTGAAGAAGCAAAACAGCTTTCAAAGCGTTTTGAAGAGGAAGATAAAAAACACAATGACAAATTTGAATCCCTCCGCGTGCACACTGATGCTCTCAAGATTAAGATTGCTGAACTAGAAAAGGAAAAGGCTCTGACATGCAAGCACCTGTCAGAAGAGATCTCACTCAAGGATGAGTCAACGAAAGAGAATTTAAATCTGAAGATAGCCCTCGACAATGCAACGAGAAAGTTAGGCGATGACGAGGCCGATCTTCTTCGTGAAAAACTCCGCCAATCGATTGCTTCACACGACGAGTTAATAGAACAAAACAGAACGATGATGTCAGTTAGAGAACAACACGCTAAGGAAATTGCTGAACTTTCTCACAACAATTCTGTTCAAGCAGCTGAGATGGCCAGACTTGAAGGGCAACTCGAAGTTGAGAGAACTGTTGGAAGTTCAAAGATGGATCAAGAAGCGACTATTTCAATTAATAATTTAAGAAATGAACTGAAGTCTACGAAATCAGAATTGAATTCAACAGACAAGTCACTCAGAGAAACTCAATCAGGACTCGCTTACTCAAAAGATGGACTCCAAGACGTGACAATACAATTAGCACGTGAGAGGCGTCGACTGATCGATGTTACTGAAGAACGTGACACAGCTGCCCACAAGTATGAAGAACTCCTAACAAGGAACACAGCAACTGAAACTCAACTTGCTTCATTAAAGAGAGATGTCATTGCAATGGAACAGCAAGTCAGAGATTCTGAAGACACCGGAAAGCTAATTCGCGAAGAATTATCAAACAAACTAAACGCCGTTGAATCAGAAGCTGTCACTCTTCGTAAGAATGTCGCCAGCAAGAATGCAGCAGTTGACACTATGACAGCAGAAAGCACTCGTCTGAAAGATATTATTAAAGGAAATGATAATAAATACTCGATGGCTTTACAACAGCGAGATGAAAGTTCTGGAAAGGTCAGATCTCAGATATCAAAATTACAAGACTCGAGAGTTGATGATGAAACGGTCATAGCTCGTCTCCGCGCTGAACTCGAAGTCAAAGACCGTGCCTGGAATGAGTCTGAAGAGCATCACAGAGTTCATACTGTTGAATACGAAGAAAAACTAAAGATGTTCGACAATCTATCAAAAGAACACGAACAGTTACAAAAACAATTTGCGAAGATGAAACAAGGCAACCAACAGTCAGACGAGAGAATTAAATCAGCTCTCGAGGTAGAACGGTCGTCAGTTCAGAAGTTTAAAAAATCAGAAGTTGTCAGAATCGAACTTGAGAAGCAACTTCGCAAAACACAAACAGAGCTTCTAAGTTCTCAGAGAAGAACTGCTGAAAATAGTGAAGCAGCAGAAACTGTTGCAGCTCAGAATATCAAATTAAAGAGAGAGTTAGAGATTGTTGATGATCAAGTAAAGGAAGCACAACGTCGTAACAAACGATTGACAGACGGCATGCAGCTCCTCTCTCAACAGCAAAGCAGCAGCAGTCATCACGGAAACGCCAACGTTGATGTCAGTCGACTCTTAAATCGAATTCAACATCTGGAAATGGAACTGGATTCTAAAAAGAACATCGGCAACGGACACGGCAACGGAAGCAGAATCCGCAATGACGTTCAAGTCACCTGGTTCTCTGAGAAGTTACTACTGACTGCTGAGATTGACAGTCAAAAGAGAAAGTGTTTAATGCTGGAGGATCACATCGAAGGTCTTCAGGCAGACTTGCGCGATGCCGACGAAGCCGTCAGCGAAGCACAGGAACAGGCGAGAGAAGCTGACGAGCGTGTGAGAGAATTAGAAGAGGAACTTGTGACTGCTGTTGCTGAAGCGATCAACAGAAAAGAGAGTCAACAACTTCAACTGCAGAACCAACATCGTCAGTCTTCGCACGAAACTCACCACTCTCGTAGACGTTCAGCAATTAGCTTTTCCTCGTCATCTTCAAGCTCTTCGAGTGAATCACATGGTAAGGCAGCTCAGAAAGGTTCAAATGGTTGGGATGAACTTCTTCTTGTTGAAGAGGAGCGTCTTACTGAGAGTTGCGACGGAGCACAAGTTGCTGCCGACAAACAGCTGGCAACCTGCGCGAAACTGAGACAGGCTCTTCACAAGTTGAGAAGAAATGCGAGCAACGCAGTTCAGCATTCGGCGTCCATTAGTGAATCGCACAGAAGTACTCTGGAGAATCTGGCAGCTGATAGTCAGCAGGCGGGTGATGTAATTCAATGCCTCGAAACATCAGCAAGAAAGGTGCAACAGCGAGTCAATGAAGCTCTACAGTACAAGGAAGCGTTTACTTCTCATGTTAAGGCACTTCGTGGGATAAAATCACCATGGACTAATCCAATTGGTAAAATGATTATTCAACATCACAGAGGGAAATGGTGTGGCAGTGCGGACGCTCTTGTTGAGGCAATGCTTCGTGAGTCTGAAGAATCTGAAAGGCTTATGATTGGAGTACTGCAGTGGAAGGATGTACCGCTCATGAACGCAGAAGCAGTTGAAGCTGCTGAGTTAGCAGCGCCTCTGATAGTTGACATTGGTACTCATATTGAAATGGGTGCTCATTGTGAAGATATTTGGCCACCGGCACTTGAAGAAGTCAATAACAGTGTTGGCATTCAGCATTTAACCACACAGATTAGCGAACTGAAACGTGATAACGAGCGCCTCCGACAACGTTTGACAAGCATCCCAACACCCGTATCTCAGCCTGTTCTTCATCCAATATGTAACCCAGAGATTGAAAAACATTTTGAAGATGCCGTACTGCATGGGTTTCATTTGGATGCCAAATGTAAGTTTCTATCAAATATAAAATCAGCACTAACCTCTACTCTTCTCGTTACTTCAAAACCTCTTCCATCAGTAAATAGTTGGACTCACAGATTTAGAAAGGCTGTTTATATGGTAATTGCTACCAGGAGACTAGCCCGCCTTCGAACTGAAGCCAAGGAACGTGTCGCCCTAGTACGACACTCACCACTTGAAGCTCTAAAGCTTTTATTAAAAGAAAGGTATTCGCTGTTTGAAAAATTACAGCGGAGGGGTGGCGATCAGGGATCAGCAACAATGATGCTCATAGAAGTATGGTTTTTATTTTTCTACTAAATTATTTTATAAGTCAGATAAAACAACAAACCAAAACAGGGACTTAAACAACTAAAGGAAGTAGTGAGCAGTTCTAAGCATCGTATTGGAGAGATTGAGGAACAGGTATGGTGACTGATGCGTGATTGATATAAAACAACCGAACGGTAAAAATTAACAAAAAAAAAAAAATATCAAATCAAAAACAGAATGTTCTCGACTTGCAAGTAGAATCCACACAAGGCACACTGTACAGTGAATCTGAGGATGATTTACTCGCGTAGTACATTTTTTTTTTTCTTTACCTTTTTTTTATGTTAAGTTCATTCAGCGCTTTTTCGTTATTTTATTCTATTTTTTTTTTTTTTTAATGCTACCTCCGGCGATATGTAGGATTTTGTTTTGATCATGAACTGCGTATAGTTGTAGCAATTTAAGTGTTTTGAAAGAAGAAAGAACAGGAGAAAAAAAAAAAAAAAAAAAAAAAAAAAAAAAAAACTCATTTGAGAGAAACAAGAGACATTTCTATTTTTGTTCCCTATTTTTATTCCCCTTTCAAAAATTCCCTTCGTTTTTCTTTTTTCTTTTTTTTTCTCTGTGTTATTGTTGGTGATTTGCTTGTTTTTTTATATTTTTTTTTTCATATTGTCACTCATTGGTAACATCATCTAAGGATCTTATCAAACGTAGTCACTGTATCCCTCGACACTATTCTTTACGTTACGTGATACCTACGGTTGCATTCAATTTCCGATGTACCTTTAATATTCCAGTACACGTCCTTGCGCTGCACAGCTTCAATTCTTCTCACGTTTTCTTTTAAGCAGTCGTCTGGACTGTAGGGATTAATGATGGTGATGATGGAAAAAAAAAAAAAAAAAAAAAAAAGAGGAGGAATCAGAATTAAAGATGAAAGGATACTTTTTTGTAAAACCTTTTTTTAAAAAAAGAGAATTTTTTAAATCCCACAACTTCCCCCCATTTGAGAGAGAGAGAGAAGAAGAGTATTTGTAGACCATAAGGACCTGGGCACACAGTGGTCACAGGTTATATTCGAGGCAACAAAAAAAAATAAAATAAAATAAAATAACAATTTGACGCCGATGGTTGTCCGGTAGTAAGTTGCTTCGTACAGTTTATTTATCATTCAGGTCAGCTTTAGAGAAGTGACGACGATGAGATTAGTTGTACTCACTTCCAGTTAGTAGTAATCATAATCATTTCTTTTACCCTGTCTTAGGTTCGGCTGAATGAAAATGCCGAAGCACGAGATGTACCCACCAGGGCAAGATTACTGCCCAATAACCGGACTGCAGGTTGCCAGTCTACGGGGAAAGCTTGCCACCGGAATCTGTGGGTACCTAGCAGCAATATTATACGTTGGAGCAGTACAAAAGAGTGTTGAGAGGTGGTCATTTTGGCATGACAGGGAAGTACTATTGACGGCACAACGATTAGTCATTGCTGACGAAGAAGGGAACATGAAGAGATTTCATGCAGTAAGTTCTATCACAGAAGCAATCCTGATGGGGGATTCACGAGTTCATATTTCCATTGCAGATGGAGATTTGCTGTTGGCATTTCCAAGTCAAATTCATTTACAAAGGTTTCTTGACATACTGAGAGAGGTAATGCAATCTTTACCACAAAGCCCATTTCATGTTTCATCAAAGAGAGAGTCTCGATTATCATCACCGAAGGGATCTCCAAAGGCTTCTCCGAAAGGATCACCAATGGGATCTCCAGTACTGAGGCCTTCAGGAAGACCTTCAGGGAAATCAAATAATGACAAATCAATACGACAACAACTTCAACGAGATCGAGAAGTTATATTCATGATGAGAGATGGTAAGACTTGTCCTGCGACTTCTTTACCATATGCTTCTCCTCCACCCTTTTTACAAATACCAAATGTTAGACTCCTGTACTCTGCTTCTGTGACTAAACTAACAAAACGAGGTAAACAAAATCAACGAAATTGTTACATAACTTATCAAAAGATTGTGATTGATGATCCAACAGGTAACCAATTGAAGAGAAACCATTCAACTTATGATGTTCAAAGTCTCCGTTATTGTAGTGTTGATAACAGGATGATTATATTAATTGAAATGGCTCAAGGGAAAGATATCCTCCTTTACTTTGAAAGTGACTCTTCCAAGAGCTCATCACTGCTGTCTGTCTTGTCAACATTAAAAGGAGTTCAGAGAGATGCTGCGAGGTCTACTTTTAAGGGAATCAGAAGAGTTGAACATGAAGTGGAACTTCGAATAACTGGACCTAGCGCTGAATACATGCCACCCACAGGTGGGTGTGATATATTCTGTTTGAGAGGTACTCATAGACAAGACATCGGCGATACATTTGTTGCACCAAAGAGCGCACTGACTCGCAATAAAGAAAGTACACAACAGTCACCAACTGGACCCGCATTTCACAGAACTGAACTGTGGCAGCAGGAACTTCAAAATGTTTCTTTTGATGGGCCTCCTACCAACCCTAATTGTGGGGCAACATCCTGCAACTGGTCTTTTGTCAGCATCGATAGCGCTGCTCAGGTACTTCGTCCTCCAACAGCTAATTGTATAATTCAATCATTTGATGAACCAATTACTAGGTATGAGGATTTAGTGGTTCCTTGTGACCCGTCTACGTGCCATACATGTGCATCAATGAAGCAACAGATACAGGAAATATCTCCAACTCGCAGTGCTTTGAAATCTAATTCGGCAACGACGACGGCGACTAATTCCAGCAGGTCGATTGCATCGGAACGACAGCAGGGTCTGAGATCAGAAATTCTCTCTCTGAAGCAGCAAATTCAATCCATCGAAGCCCTCCGATCATCCAGCATGGAGAGCGTTGACGAACTTATACAAAAAATTCGAAGTAACTCGAATTCTACTTAACGCTTCTCAATTCTAACGAGCCTTTTTATGATGTTTTTTCTGCCTCCCCTTTTCTGTTCTTTTTTTTTCTTCTTCTTATAAAGGCTTGTAACTACGTAGATCGGAAACAAAGTTTATATATATCACATGAATTCGATGTTGATTATGAAATTTGTTAAGTTTTATAAACAAACATAGCCAGTTAGTCTCTTTGTTTTTTTTTTTTCTTTTTTTTTTTCCCCCTTCTTCTTCTGTCTTTTTATTCGATACGTAATATAGTTCCAAAACACTTTTTTTTTTTTTAAAAAGTTTCACCAACAGACTCTTACATTGCTTTAGGTTGTCGATTCGGTGTGAAAAACAGCAGGCGTGCAGTTCTAATACTGATAGTTTCCTTGGCTTAATTGTTAATGAGGTAATTGTTTTTTTTTTTTTTATTCTTTTTTTTTTGTCTATTTACATGGTTGTAGCACCTGTCACTAGCTTCCTGAAGTATTAACATGAGGAGAATAGTGGATTCTTATAAGTGCTTTTTAAAACAAAAAAAAAGTCTAGACCGCTACCTACAACCACCGCGTATTTACTATTTTTTTTTTTTTTTTTTTTTCAAAATCTTTGTTCGTTTTCCAATATATTTATTTTTTTGCTTAGAGAAAGACTTTGCAATTGGTTGAGCAATCGATCAAAAAAAAAAAAAAAAAAAACTTTCGTTCTACTTCTTAATTAATTATTCAGATGTGCGCCTCTGATGTTTTGCGGAAAAATCTTAATAGATATAGGGTACTTCTGCATGCGAATGGCCAAAACTAGTTTTTTTTTTTTTTTTTTTTGTAGTTTTTATGTTGTGGGGACATATAGTGTTGTTTTTATGTTTTTTTTAATTCCTTTTCAACAGATATTCTTTTGAGTAGTTTTTAAACTATGGCAGGTGTTGTTCCGAACCTTATTATGAATGTGACGGTGAACCCACCACAGATATCGATCATTGGGCCTATCAAAGAAACAACTGTTCAAAAGCTTAATACGATTCTTCCAAGTTGCTGTACCAGCGCTTCCGGTCAAAGGACAAAAATGGAATTCGCAAGAAAAGATGTTCCACCACATTGGCATGCTGAGCTTCCAACAGCATTTGCAAATGAAGAAATGGGTCAATCTCAAATCTTTTTATCGTTAATGGATTCTCTTGAAGAAGAAGGTGGATGGATCTTAAAAGGAACGAATGCCACCAATCATGACGACACTAAAGTTACTTACAAATTCTTCTTCATGAAGGATGAGGATGATGATTAGTTGTTTTGTTACACCTCCTTTCTAAAATTTGGAAGAAGAAAAAAAAAAAAAAGAAGAAAATAAGTTCTCTGTGAATACTCTCCTAATCCCTCACGAAAAGAAGGAAAAAAAAAAAAAAAAAAAAGTTATTGGTTGCTTTCGTAGCTGCTTACAAGCTTCTTGAGTAACCCAAAATAAAATAAAAATAAAAATAGTACCCTTTACATCTCCCGACCAACTAAAGCCTATATTCATTACTGATACCCCACTTACATTATGTAGGTGTGTTGTGGTGTGATTTTTTTTCTTATTTATTATTTTTATTCTTTCATTTTTTTTTTCAGATTTTGGGAGAGAGGGGTTTTCACGAATTTAACAATATCAGCCAGTAGTTCAGGTAGATGGGCTACGCAGAAGAAACTGCCGTGGTATGTATTCCTTTTAATTAATTAAAACTATTGTCACAGAAATAAAGTAAACTATAAAACAATATCAACAGGGTGACTCAACTTATGGACTTGTTTATTCATATCGAAATTACATAAACGGCAGATATGATAAAAGTAAACAAGAAGGGAGAAGTAGAATCCAAAGGAGAAGTCCAATAAGAGGACCCAACGTTGCAGCAGGTCGAGTGAGGAAGAAGATTAATCAAACTGACGGTGTTGATACTCCACCCACAACAACAACAACAACAACAACAACTACTGATTCAGCCAATAAACACGACACGGAAATGGGAATGGCAGAAGCAGCGCGAATGTTGACAACAAAGTGTGAAGAAATAACTAAACTGAAAGAAGAGCTGATTCGCTACAGAACTCGTAAGAAGTACCTCAGAAGAAAAGTAGAAACCTTGACTGCTGCTAACACACGACTGACGTCAGAAAATGGAACACTAACAGAATCAGTTGATACTTTAACAACTAATAACATTGGTTCTGTTTCTCTAGAAGAGCATCTCAATGTTAGCGACAAACTTGCAGAACTTCAGAGAGGGTTCGATGACAAGTTGCTAGAACAACAGACAGAACTTGCTTCAGTTCACAAGGCAGCACTAATTTCTGAAACAGCCGCGGAAAGACTGAAATTCAGTCACAAGCGAGAGACGGAAGCGCTACAAGCAATCGTCGATGAACAAGTAGGGTCGATCTCCAAACTCACCTCATCTGTTACTGAATTGGAACAGAAACCATTAATGTCTGGTGTTGGGACTCAAGCTAATTCTGGAGACTTATTCTGTCAAGACATTACTCAGGTTCTGCACTTCGAATCAAGAGAACGACACGAAATAGAATGCAGCTCTCATCTTCTTCTCAGCCTGGTAGCACAACAAAACACAGTTTGGACTAACATGGTAGCTACAAACTATCACAGAACAGCAAGTAAGGCAAAGGGAGAAGCTGCAGGCAGGGAGGACTGCACGACTTTATTAAAAAAAGAGATTACGACTTTGGAAGAAAAAATTCACAGCCTGAAGAACAAACTAACTGAAATGACTGCAGAGTCTCACCAGTCCACTACTGAGATTACATCTTTGACGACTACCGTTGATGAAAAAGAACAATTATGTCAACAGTTGTCTCAACAAGTTACCACTCTCGGCAGTAAACTCCAAAGAGCGTCACAAAAAGTGAAAACTATTAGCAAGCTGAAAACAGACCTGTTGGCATCGGAGTCGGAACGAACCCGAGCGAATTCCGAAATTGAAATTTTAAAAGGAAATGCAAAGATCTCTGAAGAACTACAAACTCGTCTAAGAAAGGAAATAGACAACAGTGAGGAGTTGATGAAACAGAAATCACATCAAATGGGTGTTTTAGAAAGTGAGGTAGCAGAACTAAGACAGGTAAGGGATTCACGAACAAAGGACTTAGCACTACTGAGAGATCTTAAGCTTCAGCAGCAAATTATTGCTGATGAAACGTCTATCAGGATATCAATAATAAATGACACATCTGATAGTCTTCTCTCAACTATAATGGCTGAGAGGCAGTCACTTATACTTGGATACGAATCTAACTTTCATCATCAGGAACAAACTGAACTTATACAACTTGTTCAGAGTCAAAGAGATCAGTTAGCCGTGTGTAATGAAAAACTTGACTTCATACAAAACGGAGATCGTCTAACTTTTATGATGAAGAAACTCGATCAGTTAATTCTAAACAACAATCAGAATAATCAACCAGAACGACGTTATGATCAAAATACGGTTGTTGGTGCTGAAGGAAGTAATGGAAACGTTCAATCACCTGCCGTACCTTCAATATCGACTATCAGTTTCCCAAAATCAACTGAATTAACAGAAAAAAGCCTTGCTGAACTTGCTCGTCAGGGTCAACAGCCAAGCCCAATCATACGAGCAAATTCATTTGGTCAAGGTATGCTCGCGGTAAAGTCAGCTACTGAGATATCGATGTCTTCAGCAATTAGTAGTGTTGTCGCTACTTGTGCAATGGTTGGTGGTGTCATCATCGTTGTTTTTGAAAGTAATAAAAGTGCTAAGGTGATACAAAAGGCTTATAGAAGACATCTACTAAGAAAAGATCAGAAAATAAATGATAACTTTGGGAAGGAAAGTGAAAGTGTCCCTCCAACTCCAGAGAGAAGTCCTCCTCAACAGCAAGCAAACTTTCAAAGTCTCTTTTCACAGATCGATGCCATCGAATTTGGAGGTCGCACCGCAATAGCTGCGGAGGAAGCAGTCGAGCGAACCTGCGCTTTCGATGCCTCCTCTGCTGATCTGAAGAACATAATAAGCCGCTGTGTTATTCGAAACGTTGTCCTTGGATACCACTCAAGATTAATATTAAATAATATAAAAACCTTATCAGATGCAAACAATAACAACATTAAAGAACACAATTCTCAGACTCCCGATAGCAACAATAATACAGAAGTTACCGTCATTACAGTCGATGGTGACAGTGACTTAGACAACAGTATTGAACCTCCGGAAGAAATATGTTTTGAGGAAGTAGAACAGACGTCTATGTTGTTAAGTAATCCGTCGAATGCGTGTAAAGGTGATATTAATAACGGTAACGGTGGTGGTGCAATTCAAAATATACGAAATAATATCATACCTACTCGTCGACAGTCTAGTAATCAATTGAACTCTTCTTTGGATGATATATTTATGCCGACTGATGAAGAAGATGCATCGGCAAGCTTCTCTCTCGCCTCAACAGATTCCGCAACTCTCGCATTGGAACAGAAATTGTCATTTCGTATGCAGCAGGCTGTTGCAGTAAATTCATAATCTGTCAGCGGGTGTTGAACCTCTAGATTGGTCTAGCCACTGAAAACTAGTTAAATAGACACACTAAAGATAATCGGGTAATTACTGCAGTAGAATGAAGGAGATAACTTCCAACAATTAAGGCAAAGGTTTCCAGATTACTCTCACGACACTTTTCTTTTTTATTTCATTTCATTTCATTTCATTTCTTTTTTTTTTTTTTTTTATTGTCATTTTACAATGGCATATTTGAGTATAACCTGTCTTTAACATTTCCACGCGCAGTTTTTTTTTTTTTTATAGAAAAGAATGTTTTGTGTTATGTAATTCTTTTCTTTTGTTTCTTACAGAATACAAGGAGGAGGATGAACGCAGGAAACCTCTAGTGGCTGAAAAAAAAAAAAAAAAGGAAAAAAGTCGTTTTGATTTTTTTTGTTTCGTGTTAACTTAATATAAAAATTCAGAAATTTAAGAGAAAACAAAAAACAAAACAAAATGATCACAACCGGGGGTGGATACACTAATACCGTAACAACCAATGCAGGTTCAATGCCGACTGAGAATGAGGAGCACATGTACAAGGGAAGTATCGCAGCGGCCACTGTTGGATTCATTTTCCTAGCAGTGATGGAAATCGTTGTTGTTGTAAAAAACAAGAATGATGGAGAAGGAGGTTGGGGATTACTTCTCCCTTTACTGATCACGTCAGCAATGCTATTTTTACTAGCAGGTGTTCTCGGATTTCTTGGTTACAAGTTCGTTGCTCACGGCAAGATTATGAAAATCGTCCTCGTCGTGTTTTTCTCCGCATTTGTTATTCTAACAATAATTATTTGTACCATAATTTCTCAAGTTCCCTCACATGATTTTGGAGGAGTGTTTTCAGATGCATTCTTTTACATCGTTTTTGTGTTGATTTCTGCAACAGGTATGGGTGTTCTCGGGTGTGTTGCTTGCACTGCCTTCCCTCAATCAAATAACGACGTTGTTGTGGTTAGTTCCTCATCGTACGCACCTGTTCCAATACAGCAACCAATATACTGCGCACCTCAACCAATGATGCAGCCGGTTATGATGCCTGCACCAATGCAAACTACACAACAACAGTCAACGGTAGTTATTGGATAGTATTTGCTCTTGGTGAGTGAGAGCCACACTCTCTTTGTTGGCTTTAAGGAGAGAAAAAAAAAAAAAAAAAAATTTAAATAAAGAAAGAAAAACTGATTGAGATTTATTATCAACGCTCAGAGAAAACGCAGTCAGCCTCACTTTCAATTTTTCTTGTACTTCTTATAACACTTTTGAAATAAAGACACGGTTGGCAATCACAACCCTGTCTATTTCTGTGTGTTTGCCTTGTCTTAAATCTAGTAGTGCTTCACGTGCTTTTGACTTTACACGGGCATTCCCCCCACACCCCAGATACGACAACATCTTCTGGTCAATAAAACAAAAAAAAATATATATTTCTCTTTTATGTTTCTTTTTTTTTAAACGTACCTTTTCTTTGATTAACGACTACAAGTGTTTCTCATCCAAGTACTTGAGAGTTGTTACTGTGTTTTATGTTGTCAAAGTTTCACCCCCTTACACCCCCAGTCTTAGAAACGAAAGAATTTATTTAAATAGAAAAAAAAAAAAAAAAAAAAAAACAATGGAACAAAAAGAACATGATGGCAATTCTTTTATGGAATTAAAGAATTGGTTCGGGGAGGACGTTCTTTAAAAAAAATATTCCTGTCCGTAACTAAGTCGGTAGAAGAGCCTACTCTCTCCTCGGCAGTTCGTCACTGTTGGGACTCCAACGAGAAAAAAAAAAAAAATAAAATAAAATAAAGTAAGGTGTACCCGCAAACCCGCAGTTTTACGGTACCCTTCTATTAACCTCTTCCTCCCCTGATGTTTTATGTGTTGCAAATTTATGATCTTGAGGCTCTTTTTTTTTTTCCCCCTTAAAAAAAATTGAAAGTAAAACAAGAAATTGCACACTTTTTGTAGGAATCTCAAGCAAAAAGACAAACATACAGTAATAAACTGCTCTTTTCGACTTGTTAATTTTATAACAAAGCAGAATGTGACATTATGTGTTTTTTCGAGAGTAGCTCTGGTCATTGAGACTCAGAGTGATCACTTCTGCTTTCCTACCTCATCAATGCTCCCTCCTAGTTCACCCCCCTGTTTGTGCCCCAGCGAAGTTTCCCCTTAAGCTTTCAGTAGCCTGATTCACCCCAAATGAGAAGCAATGCGAGCACTTTTTAATATTTTTATTCCCAATTGTGGTCATTACATAAATGAAATCTCTTCATATCGTACTGAGGTGTGGTCTTTTTTTTGATGGAATCACTTTCAATCAGATCCTTATAGACCCTGTCATCTTAATAAGTACTTTAAACGGTTTCGGGGTAGAACTCTTTTCACTGTGTGTCCCGCCCTGTTCAGTAGCATCTCTACAATAGAGGGAATCTTGTATGTTAATATTTCCGCATTGTTTCTCTGGGGGGGTGAGTGGGGAAAAAAAAAAAAGATTTCTATATTTCAATGAATTTCGTACGAGAATTTTTTTTTTCCCCCTTTTTTTTTAAAATAATTTTTGATCCCATTTTTTTTTTTTTTTTGTTCTTTTTTTAAGAATTTTTGTTTAACCCATTACGGACGGGGGTAAAACCCGGTTTTTTGACTTTTTTTGAAAAAAGAGCTAACGGGGAAAAGGGGTAGGGGGGCTCGGAAAGGTGATGTGACAAAGTGAACCGCCATTGCCTGCCCGTTAAAAATACACACACATTCACCACCTAAAGTGTGAACAGAACAAATGAAAACACCACCAAAGACAAAAATAAGCTCAGTTCTTATGACTCCTTGTGCCTCTTCAATTTTGATGTTGTTGTGAGTGCAGGGGTCTTCCCCTTCGTACATTCTTCCCGGATAGCACCTCCCGACACAGAGGTGGTGGTATGGGACGCAAATGTTCTCCCCTTTGTAAGATTTAAGTGGTATTTGCCAAAACAGGGTGCAGGACACATAAAAACCTTACGCCCCTGGCATCCATAAGTAGTCCTCACTCGAGTATTGTGATACTTACATTGTTTAGCAGTGCCAAATATTGATGGATAGTGCTCAGTGGTGCTGAACATGTGTGAAAAGTGCGAACCCGAGTCAATAGTAGATGTGGTATCGGTTGTCTTGTCTCTCGATGTCCCGTCACTGACGAGTTGCATAGCGAGCTCCTCTACATACCGTATGTAGGTACCAGTATCCTTACCGCATTTCTTTTGAAGGGTAAACGTGTTGAAGATTGAAACTTTCAGCAAGTAGTCGAAAACCTTTAGATGCCATCGTTTAGTTTGAAGGTTTCTGTTCGCCCTTCCCTTCACGCTACCTATCAGGTTAACACCTCCCATCGTCTTGGTGTACCTGTCTACTTGCACGGTAGTTTGATCGGCACTTTTTCTTTTTTATTTTTCTTCCTAATCCAGCGATATACATCGACACAGTGCTCACGTAAGGGAAGAGTACTGAAAAGATGCACATCCTTTGAGTCTCTCCACTTTATATGGTGGATGCCGTGCTTGACTGAAGGTAAGAAGCAGTAAGATTCTTCGGTCTTTCTTTCACTTCCGATTTGCTTAGTCGTCCCGGTCCAGGGTAGCCTTCGGTTTTGTAACATCAACAGAACTCCCTTTCTGTTCCGTCAGGCTGTTCCACCACAGTGGAACCCTTTCGCCAACATCAAAACAAGAAATGCGTATGACGAATTAAAATTGTCAAACGTCACCCAATGCCCTTTATTATTATGGGGTTTAACAAGACTATGAACATAAGAAGCAGGAATGTGTTTGTTAGCAGTGTGGAAATTACGGAGAAAGCATTTCAGTTCACCAACTTCTAGTGACTTCATGGACGTCTCTTTGTCAATCGGGTAGATAAGAGTGTGTCGAAATATCATTTTAAGCACATGATCAGTGAAAATGAGTTGGATGCCTTCAATTCGCTCATTTCATTAAAGTCGCTCACACTCTGGGTAGGTCCTTTCCGTTTTTCCTGGGGATTCTCTTGGTTTTGCCCCCCCACTTTGATATCTTTGCTGTGTTGCTGTCAGATGACGACTCCGATACAGAATCCATCATCATCAGACTTTCATAGGACGCCGAACTTGTATCAATTTCAACAGGCACACGAAACTTCTTGTTAGGTGGTAAAATTTCGATTATTAGTTTTGAATTTCATGAATAAAAACACAGCGAACCACGCCATCCCACCCAAGATTCGTCGCGAAACGGCCTCGATTACACCCCCCCTGGGTAGCGTTAGCCGGGTTTTCCCCTTAGCGAAAATAAAATTTCAGAATAACCACTGTAGTGGACCCCCCGTCCTTAATGGGTTAACGTAAAAAAAAAAAAGGCAGTTCTCACAGGTTCGAACAACAGCAAAATAAACGTTGGAGTTCGTTGTGAATCTTGTGGCTATCTGTAAAAACCGAACTTCTTCTTTTCTCATATGCTTCGCCGAATAATAACGGGAAAAAAAAAAAAAAAAAAAAAAGAATAAAGAATAAAGAAAGAAAAAATAAAATAACGAAGTATTAATTTATAATGGAAATCATTGTTCAGCGAACTACATTCAACTGACAGGCAGCAAGATGGAGGGGGCTGGGGGGGATTTAATACGAAACGAAAAGATCAATGCTGCTTCTCTCGTACTTCGCAACACACATGAAGTCTCACACTCTATTTTTCAGTTAGAATAAACATACAAAATGGGGAAGGCCAGAAAATCAAAGAATCTAAACGTCCCAAAGCATATCGCTAGTGGACCGGGAGAACGTGTCACCCAAACAGTCTTAAAAAGAAGAAAGAAGATTGAGCAGGTGTGTAGATTACTATGTTTTTTTTTTAGAAAATTTTTCTCTTTATTATTTTAGTCGTGGTAATTGTAAACAGGCGATAGTATTCTGTTGGCTTACAAAACAAATAATTTCAACAGGTTCACGCTGACAAAGTAAGACACGGACAGGAACACCAGAAACACGCTGGAGAAAGAAAGAGGCTTCGTAAGCAGGTATGTCTTTTGTTATTATCAAGGGGGTTTTTTGATTGACGGTTTGTTTCCCCAACTGAGAGTGAAATCTCTTCTGTCAATGACCCCCAACTAAACATGACGTGCAACTACACACAATAATTATAATTATAATCAGGTATTCAAAAACGCTAGAGATTTCGTTAACAACTTCAAAAGAAGAGAGGGCGCAAAGAAAGTTATTGCAAGAAGACAAAAACAAGAACTTCGTCAGTCAACAAAAGTTCCAGAAGCAAACGAAGGAAGCACTACATTCGTTATTAGAGTGAAAGGGTATGAGTTGTAGTGTTTATATTATTCTTAACCCTTTATAAAGTGTGAGTTCTTATTTAATCTTAAAACACACAAAAACACACACAGAGACGATATCCCAGTAACCTGTAGAAGAATGCTTCAGTTATGGCGTCTTGAAAAGATGTACGAAGGTGTCTTCCTTTCCCTGAATAAGGAAACCCTCGCGTCTCTAAACATCCTTCGTGATTACGTTAAATGGGGATACCCAACTACTGAACAGGTAAGAACACTTGTAAGAACTAGAGGGTACACCACTAATGAAAGTGGTATGAGATTACCAATTAGCGGAAACCAAATGGTTGAGAAGTACTTGGGAAGTAGTGGAGTTCTCTGTTTAGAAGATGTAGAACACGTTATTCAACATCACACTCCAGAATTCGAAAAGGTTGCAGCGTTCTTGGCACCATTCAGACTTGAACCTCCAGACAAGGACGAAACCGAGGCTGCTCGTCGTATCCGTGAGAAGAAAACCAACGCTGGTGAGGACTCCTTTGCCTCATACCTCCTCAGCACGATGCCTGTCAACCCAAATACTGCTGCCCCTAAGAAGAAGATCTCTCGTGAAGCTTTGTAAGCAGTTGGCAACCCGACTTCCTATTTCCTGGTCTGTTGCTACTTTAATAGTTGTGATGACATTCAATCAGAATGTGTAATCAAAAACGAAATATTCGACAGACGAAGATGTCGTTTGTTGTAGTACTGACTTGGCAACTTCGTAAGCGAGCTGTTTACGATTGTTGCCAATCTCTTGAATGTCGGTTTCCTTCAGTTGTCATATTAAGACCCGAGTAGGGTGCATTACTTAATCACGTTGATTAAATTTATTGTTCCAACTGTCTGACTTTTATCTGTTCACTGGTGTTGTCCAGTCCAGAGGCTCTTCCCCCTCCCAAAGTGAAGTTCCTTATCAATCGTTCCTCCCAAACACTTTCCACTTCATTTCGTATCATATGTTTGCAATATCATAGTGAGAGTGTGTACGTCTTGTTTTTACAAATGTTTATTATTTTTTCAGGAACTACACATGTTAGTTGTTAGAAACGGTTAAGGTATTGCTTAGGTCTGTATTCCTTCTACTGAAATGATGATTAGTAAACTCCATAAGGCATTCCTCATTTCTGACGATTCTTTCGAATGAGATGTGAGCTACTGGGGGCGACCCCACCTCTGATCTTCCCTTCATTGCCTTCTTCGAACTGCAGCTCTCTGTACCCTCCTCACAACAATAGGTGGAGACACATTGCTTCGACGAATTCTGTTGTTTTGCGCAGCGTACTATTGGCTTCACCCTCTCCTGGTTGAATTGCTGCAATCTGTCTTTCCTCTCTACTGAAATGATGATTAGTAAACTCCATAAGGCATTCCTCATTTCTGACGATTCTTTCGAATGAGATGTGAGCTACTGGGGGCGACCCCACCTCTGATCTTCCCTTCATTGCCTTCTTCGAACTGCAGCTCTCTGTACCCTCCTCACAACAATAGGTGGAGACACATTGCTTCGACGAATTCTGTTGTTTTGCGCAGCGTACTATTGGCTTCACCCTCTCCTGGTTGAATTGCCGCAATCTGTCTTTCCTCTCTACTGAAATGATGATTAGTAAACTCCATAAGGCATTCCTCATTTCTGACGATTCTTTCGAGTGAGATGTGAGCTACTGGGGGCGACCCCACCTCTGATCTTCCCTTCATTTCCTTCTTCGAACTGCAGCTCTCTGCCCTCCTCACAACAATAGGTGGAGACACATTGCTTCGACGAATTCTGTTGTTTTGCGCAGCGTACTATTGGCTTCACCCTCTCCTGGTTGAATTGCTGCAATCTGTCTTTTCTCTCTACTGAAATGATGATTAGTAAACTCCATAAGGCATTCCTCATTTCTGACGATTCTTTCGAATGAGATGTGAGCTACTGGGGGCGACCCCACCTCTGATCTTCTCTTCATTGCTGCTATTTATCCTCCGACTAGCGGAACTGGTAAATTGTTATTTAGAAAACTATTAGTACATCTCATTACTTGCTTTGGATTACGTTGGTTCAATCGGAGGTATCAATATTTCAATTTATGTGTATTTTCCTTAAATATTCCTCTCAGTTATCACCTACAAAATGCCTATCAGACGATCCAGAATGTCTGACCTGCTGAACATGCAGGCGACGAATACCAGCAACTTAGGAGAGAACTACTCAATGAAGTATTATATTTACCATGCATTCCTGTGGCCTCAGTTGATCCATTTGTATGAAGATTTCAATGGTAAGATGAATGGTTATGTCATGGCCAAGATGGAAGAAGAGGGAGAAACAGGAGATGTCCCGGAACACGGACACATCACCAGCGTAGCAACCAACAGACCAGCGAGGAAATTGGGAATCGCAACTACGTTGATGAGACAAACTGAGAAACAGGTCCAAGACGTGTTCAGTGGGAGATACATCGCACTGCATGTTAGGAATACAAACGATCCAGCAATTCGATTGTATCAAGACACTCTTGGGTATCGTGTTCATAATATAGATCAACAATATTATGCAGATCATGAAGATGCTTATGAAATGAAATGTGTGTTTGGTGGGGATCCATACGGAGCAAAGGTAACACGAATTAGTCGAAACTACACTCACGATGGTATACTGGAGTGGCCAGAAGCTAATCCGGATGGGAAACTGAAATTTGATAATTACCTAATGTCACAGATAAAGGAAGATCGAATGAGGGCAGAGCAGGAGAGGACGAAGGATTCTGGTGCTGATGAGCAGTCAGCTTCAGACAGGCGACGAACAAATATAGTCAAGAGACGACTTAACCGATTAAGAGATGGTAAATAGTAGGTGAATTACGTTATTGTGTCCAACTGGTCTTCATCAGAGCTTTGTTTCTGCTCCACCTGATAAGTTAGATTGCGCGTGTTCCTTAAGTTGTTGAAATGAGAAACTCACACGTAACGTAATAACGAATATTAGAACAATTTGGGGAACAAGAAAAGAAGAGTCTCAGCCGAGACCAATTCAAGATTAGTGTGCTTCCTTTTATTCCTTTTTTTTTTTTTTTTTTTGTACCTACAAAAACCTATTGTTCGGTAGAAAGAGAATCGTGGCAGCGTAACTTAACCTACTCCTCTTTTTTAGGATTTTTGTACCGATTGCGCACAAACAAGATTTTTTGAAAGAAAGAAGACAAGCGTGAACTCTGGCTTGGAGTCCCTCAATAGTGTGTTTCTATTTTTTAACTTAGTTCTTTTTTTTTTTTGTTTTTGTTGTTTTGAAGGCAGTCAACTAACAAAGTGTCTTCCCAGCAAGTAAATGCCGTTTTAATTATTTACCGTAGAAAATAAGACATTGGCTCCCATTGTTTGAGAGAAAGAGTAGCTTGAGTCATTTAGCCTTAAACAGATACTCCTTGCTGAGGTATCCCCAAATGCTGTCTCGAAAAAAAAGAAAAAAAGTTCTCTCCTTTATCCTTCTTCAACATACTATGAATTATGCAAGAATCACTATGCAGATCGATAAAATAAAATTTTGTTGAAGTGTTTTTTTTTTTTTTTTTTTTCTGTTCATTCACCAAGATGAGCTGTTTTAGTATTGGAAGTCAGTTAAAGCAAACCTCATTGGTTACAGCCAGGTTAGAAAACTACTATTTTTTTTTTTTTTTTTTTTTTTTTTCAAAATCCGAAAAGTAAGGTAAATACAAAATCTTCTCATTAGTATCATAAGCAGGAAGTTTTCTTTTTGCGTTTTTTTGCTTTCTTTTTTTTTTTGTCGGAGAATCATGATAAATTTATATAATTTCCTTTTTTTTTTTCTCTACCTACAGTTGCAAAACAATGGCAAGAAATCCGAGAAAACCGCCCAGCCCTGTTCCCAGGTGCAACAGCTGCGGTGAAGAGGTAGCAGGGCTGGGAAAATATTGCAGCGGGTGTGGTGTAGAAATTGAAGGAGGAATGTACGTGAAGTATGCAGAATACCTTGGAAGACTACATCGTGTAGGAATGCTCGGCTCATTAGTGTCATCTAAAACAGGTGAAGATAGGAATTCAGAAGTAGTAGCGTCACCAACAACAGAACAGCAACCAACTGACCCAACTGACCCTCTCGATGTCGATAATAATGAAGTTGGTGAGAGAGGTGTCTTTACTGTTCAAATGACGAAGTTAACGAATAGAATCAATGCAACACACCACCAGCAAAGTCGGAGAAGAGATCGCGAGAAGATGATTGCACCTCGACCACCTCCGTCTTTTAAACCCGCTGATGGTCCTATCCTTACCTCAACTCCTTTAAAATTAACCAGAGTGTCTACCTCACCGACAGTCTCAACGTTATCAAAAACTAACAGGCCTCGATACAAGAGGGAAGGTTCTATTTCTTTTGTTGATCCTTCAACTGAAAAGACTATCAGAATAGTTGGTCGTCGTCGTGGTGAAGGACGATTACAATTTTCAATTGATAAGCGAAATGTGTATGTCTATGGTAAGATTAGCTATCACAATCAACCGCCAGCTATCTCAGCAGGTGGGATGTTTTTTCACCTTCCGGAAGACCCAACAGAAGCTGAAAATATAGTCGCTAAATTAATGACACTGGTGCAGTCACAAGGACTGAGTCACAGTTTACCGAGTTTTCCAGATCGAATAACTAATCCGAGAAAGGGTGACTCACCAACTTCTTGGTTATCACATTCCAAACAATCAAACGTCTCACGAGATTTCACCGACAAAATAGTTCGTCGCCTTCACGATGATTTTATTGAAGAGCAGCGGCTGTCGGCCGAGCATAGTCGAAAACAACAACTGAATTCAGCTGAGAAAGGAATAATTCTTACTAATCGACAGGTAAATGCTTCCAATACTAGACTTTATTATCAGCAGCTGGATAAAAAGAGACAGCTTGAAGAGAGGTTAGAAAAGAGTGAGCTTCCATTCCAAAAAACTGTTCTACTGGACCCTGAAGGTATTGCTGCATCGACAAACAGACTTTACTTAGAGTCTGTTGAGAAAGAAAAGCAACGTCAACGAGATCTGGTTGCGAGATATCTACCTGCTCCTCCGAGAATACAACTCAGTAGTTCAGAATCACTCAAAGAGTCTGTACAGAGGCTCTACTACGAGCAAGCTGACCATCAAGTCCATCTTAGAAAACAACTATGGCAACGACATGTTACCAACCAGCAAAAAAAGTCCAAAAAGATAACAAAACAAGAATTGGTTCAAACAATAGAACGACTGAGTCAGAAAGCTTAGTCACATACAACCTCTCGATTCAATCAGTTTCTTTTAGACGGTATTTAGTTTCATTTATATATATATTTACACTTTTAGTTATTCGTTTTCATCTTACTCACTATCTTTGTAAGACATTTGTAATTAAATATTATTTCCTTATATTAGATTAGATGTAAAACTAAATTAAAAGATAAACAACACTTGGTTATTCCTCTTCGAGTGAAGAACTTTTTCTTGGAAGTATTAAACTGAAATGATGATTAGTAAACTCCATAAGGCATTCCTCATTTCTGACGATTCTTTCGAATGAGATGTGAGCTACTGGGGGCGACCCCACCTCTGATCTTCTCTTCATTGCCTTCTTCGAACTGCAGCTCTCTGTACCCTCCTCACAACAATAGGTGGAGACACATTGCTTCAGTTTCAAGTTACGAGTTCTGTTGTATTGCGCAGCGTACTACTGGCTTCACCCTCTCCTGGTTGAATTGCCACAATCTGAAATGATGATTAGTAAACTCCATAAGGCATTCCTCATTTCTGACGATTCTTTCGAATGAGATGTGAGCTACTGGGGGCGACCCCACCTCTGATCTTCCCTTCATTGCCTTCTTCGAACTGCAGCTCTCTGTACCCTCCTCACATCAACCCCACAGCAACACATTGCTTCAGTTTCAAGTTACGAGTTCTGTTGTTTTGCGCAGCGTACTACTGGCTTCACCCTCTCCTGGTTGAATTGCCACAATCTGAAATGATGATTAGTAAACTCCATAAGGCATTCCTCATTTCTGACGATTCTTTCGAATGAGATGTGAGCTACTGGGGGCGACCCCACCTCTGATCTTCCCTTCATTGCCTTCTTCGAACTGCAGCTCTCTGCACCCTCCTCACAGCAACAGATAGGAAAACATTGCTTCAGTTTCAAGTTACGAGTTCTGTTGTTTGCGCAGCGTACTGTTGGCTTCACCCTCTCCTGGTTGAATTGCTGCAATCTGTCTTTCCTCTCCACTGAAATGATGATTAGTAAACTCCATAAGGCATTCCTCATTTCTGACGATTCTTTCGAATGAGATGTGAGCTACTGGGGGCGACCCCACCTCTGATCTTCCCTTCATTGCCTTCTTCGAACTGCAGCTCTCTGCACCCTCCTCACATCAACCCCACAGCAACACATTGCTTCAGTTTCAAGTTACGAGTTCTGTTGTATTGCGCAGCGTACTATTGGCTTCACCCTCTCCTGGTTGAATTGCTGCAATCTGTCTTTCCTCTCTACTGAAATGATGATTAGTAAACTCCATAAGGCATTCCTCATTTCTGACGATTCTTTCGAATGAGATGTGAGCTACTGGGGGCGACCCCACTTCTGATCTTCCCTTCATTGCCTTCTTCGAACTGCAGCTCTCTGTACCCTCCTCACATCTACCTCACAACATTGATTCAGTTTCAAGTTACGAGTTCTGTTGTTTTGCGCAGTAAGACTACTTTTTCTTGGAAGTATTAAACTGAAATGATGATTAGTAAACTCCATAAGGCATTCCTCATTTCTGACGATTCCTTCGAATGAGATGTGAGCTACTGGGGGCGACCCCACCTCTGATCTTCCCTTCATTGCCTTCTTCGAACTGCAGCTCTCTGCACCCTCCTCACATCAACCCTACAGCAACACATTGCTTCAGTTTCAAGTTACGAGTTCTGTTGTATTGCGCAGCGTACTACTGGCTTCACCTTCTCCTGGTTGAATTGCTGCGATCTGTCTTTCCTCTCTACTGAAATGATGATTAGTAAACTCCATAAGGCATTCCTCATTTCTGACGATTCTTTCGAATGAGATGTGAGCTACTGGGGGCGACCCCACTTCTGATCGATTCATATCTGTGTGAAGTTTGAACAATACGATATTTGATAAATTATTTCCGAGAAGCAATAAACACTTCCGAAGAACGGTGTTATCGCGCGATAAGAAAATATCTATTCTAAGAAATCATTTCCTTCTCAGTTATCACCTACAAAATGCCTATCAGACGATCCAGAATGTCTGACCTGCTGAACATGCAGGCGACGAATACCAGCAACTTAGGAGAGAACTACTCAATGAAGTATTATATTTACCATGCATTCCTGTGGCCTCAGTTGATCCATTTGTATGAAGATTTCAATGGTAAGATGAATGGTTATGTCTTGGCTAAGATGGAGGAGGAGGGGGAGAGAGGAAACGTTCCAGAGCACGGACACATCACCAGCGTAGCAACCAACAGACCAGC
This sequence comes from Flectonema sp. DT1601, assembly GCA_964019425.1. NCBI lineage: Eukaryota > Euglenozoa > Diplonemea > Diplonemida > Diplonemidae > Flectonema > Flectonema sp. DT1601. Next base: position 158,588 of record OZ025807.1, on the reverse strand, counting down.
GAGGAAATTGGGAATCGCAACTATGTTGATGAGACAGACAGAGAAACAAGTCGAAGATGTGTTTGGTGGGAGATACATCGCACTGCATGTTAGGAATACAAACGATCCAGCAATTCGATTGTATCAAGACACTCTTGGGTATCGTGTTCATAATATAGATCAACAATATTATGCAGATCATGAAGATGCTTATGAAATGAAATGTGTGTTTGGTGGGGATCCATACGGAGCAAAGGTAACACGAATTAGTCGAAACTACACTCACGATGGTATACTGGAGTGGCCAGAAGCTAATCCGGATGGGAAACTGAAATTTGATAATTACCTAATGTCACAGATAAAGGAAGATCGAATGAAGGAGCAAGAGAAAACTCTTGAATCGGAGAATTCGAAGGAAACACCCTCTGATAGGCGGAGGAACAACATAGTCAAGAGACGACTTAACCGATTAATCGATAGTAATTAGTAATATAGTTGACCCTTCGTGTGAATAGTAATTGTTAAGTTAATTTCGTTGATATAAACTGCAGCATTGCATTTGTAATCTTTTACATATTTAATGATGAAAAATTATATTGTGTTCTTGCAGCTTCATTATTTCTCTTTTTTATTCTTTTTTTCTTCTTTTTCTTCTTTCTATTTGCACAAGTTAACGAGAATGAGGTTGTAGTAAACCTCTGCCATTGCCACTTAAAGAAATTGCTTTTATGACTTCAGCTTGCCTTGCCTTACGGAAAAAAATAATTCGCTGACTTGATTTCCGTTCTAGTTGCCAAGTAACTGCGGAGTCGCTTATTCACTTCCTTAAGTGAAGTGTTTAAAATGATTAATATTGAGCGAGTATATTGTGACATAAAGATTAAAGATGAATTGTTTTCATTTTATTTTTGTTTTTTTTTGGCTATATAAGAAATATACACTTTTTGCAAATAGCTTGTGATGCTATATTGTTGTTGGTGAGGCTTTTGCACTGTGCGGGAGTTGCTTATTTCTTATTATATCCTCCTAGAATTAGACCTCTCTGCAAGTACTGCAGTTGAACACTTCTCTCAGCGTATATAAGAGTGTATCATGTTAATGTTGTAGTTGGATTGTTGTTTTTTCAATATAGGTTTTTTTCGTCATCAGGATAGGAGATCACACTGCACAATAATGAAAGTGATTGGTGTACTCTTTGCCTTACTAATAGTTGTTGGGTCTACCAACGGGCAACACTTTGATCCGGATTGGAGAAAGCGAGACTGGTGGGGACCTGATGACCGACGCGGTCCTGATGACCGACACGGTCATGGTCGGCGGGGACCTGACTGGGAAGAAGGTGATTGGGAACCGAAGCACTCGGGTCCACCACACCACGGCCCGAGACCACCAGTCAAGTGGTGGAAGACTCAACCAGGCTTCTGTTTCGATGAGGATGGCCGTACCTACTCCGGGTTCAGAAATATCCGTCCCCACCATCCTCTTAACTGCCTCGTTGAAGCTCAATCTTTCGTCAACGACTTCCTCTCTCCGGACACCCAAATTCGTGGCTTTCACGTGGGCTTCGATGTTGGTCCCATTTGTGACGTGTTAATTGACTCAGACGTTCACCCAGATGGTGATTGGGAAGAGTTAGGCTGGATGCCAATTGAAACAGGTGAGAATGGAAATGGACCGGTCAATGATCACGTTCCGCCTCCGGATTTCGGAACTCACATTACGTGCTTGCCGTCGCCGGATAATTGCGACATGGAAGTGAAGTTTTGTTCTGATCAACACCATACTCTTGTTGGGAAGATGCCAGACACTTGTAAATTTCTTTTGTGTCCGTCAACACCTCCTCCAAAGCCAACACCTGTTGCCTGCCAGTGTCAAGAAGCTTTACAGAACCCAGGTGAGAAGTGGGACTCGATGAGTTTTTATTGCGCAAAGCTGACGAAAGATTCAAAACAACGAGCTTGCGAACCAATGTCAGAGATCCCAACAACTGGACTCCCATCATCAATATGTCAACCTGGTTGGTTAGAATGTCCAGGAAGGCCTACATCACTAAACCCAGTGGATACGGGTGACAGGTGCGGTTGTAATTCGTATATCGATGCAAGTCCTGATGAGTCAATGCTGTGTGTTGGTCCAAACTCATTTCGTAATGGAAAGATGGAACGGGTATGCAAACTCCCATATACTGACGGCACGTGCCCTTCATCATACACCGTCTGTCGATCACCCAGAGTAGTCAGCGCTACTTTAAATGCATCATTGCAATACTTTCTTCACATATCTAGACCATGGTCTTTACAATATTATTTGAAGTTACAACTTGTTAAGGCAATGCAGCTAAATACTACTTCATACGTTAAGTTATATTCCATTTGCCCAGCTTCTAGTTGTGGTAGCGGTACTGGATGTCCAGCGACTCACGAAGAACGACTTAACTCTGGGTATGTCTTTACTGTATTCATGGGAAGAGATATTCACATCACAGAAACCGTAAAAAACAACAAAAATAATTAAACCAAACAGATGTATTTGGTTGGCCGATGACGCTGACCCCCTCATAACGGCTGGCACTGTATCTGGTGAAAAGTTAGTTCTTGACTTCGATGTTAAAAATATTCCCTCTGAGGTGTGTGCCTGTTTTATATTAACTGACATGCAGAATTGAATGTCACAAAATAATAACTAAAAAAAAAAAAAAACAGTCTGATCGAAGTCGTATCATTGCCAATCTTTTTAGCAACTATTTGACGAATTCAACGTCATCGTTTACCCAGCTTAAGGTGTCTGATATGCAATTACAACCTGCTCCAATTATGCGAACTGTTCCTTCCCCAAGAAGAAGACTTTTCATTCCTCTTCCTCTGCTTGTTATTGGAATTGTTTTAATTGCTGGAGGATTCATGTTTGGAGTTATTTTTATGAGGAGTCGAGGTGCTCATGTTCCGCCACGCATCTCTGAAGATCTACGCCAGACTCTCGTTACTAAGGATGTTGAGTTGTCGGAGGAGGTTTGTAGAGTTATTGACCGCCGACAGAGGGAAGCATATGCTAATTTTATTCAGATACAATTAGATGCCTGCACCAGGAGGGTAGAAGAGTGGAGGACTGAGCAGGTAAGTTCCTTACCCAGCGACAGAGATCCTTCTCTTCCCTTGGGTGAGTCAGCAGGAAGAGATGCTGAAGCGCCATGGTGGGATGCTCCGAGTGGTCCCAGCAGTGAAGATGAGAGTAGTGAAGAGGAGATGGCAATTTAGTCGAATTCGAATTTCGATTATGACCCCTGAAACCTGCCAGTCTCCGTATCAGTAAAACCCTCTTGAGAGTGAGCTGAAAAGTTGTTTGCTCGATCGAGAATAAAATTACTACAACATAAAGTTAAAAAAAAAACAAAAAAGAAAAAACAAATAATTATTATGAACAATACTGCTCTGTTATGTTAGTTTTCTTCTATCCCTTTCCCTTCGTATACCCGTAAACTGCTTCTTTTGTTACTTCACCCTTTTGGGTATCTTTGTTTTTTATGTTTCGTTTTTTTTTCTTCTTCTTATTTTTTTCTTTTTTCGTCTTTAAAAGGCTCTTTGCGGGTCAGGATTTTATCCTAAGTGAGAAGTATTTTTTTGAAGAAAAAAAAAAAAAAAAAAAAAGAGAAAAAAAAAAGACCTGAGAGTCAATGTGACGTTATGTTACTCATAAGTGTCTAATGCTGTAGGCGTTTTATTGGTTCACTCTCTTTTTTTATTTTTTTATATTTCGTTCAATTAGCTTGGTCTGTCTTAAGTGGTTTTCAAAAATCACTTTTAAGACGAGAGGAGAGCAAAAAAAGAAAAAGAAGTGTAATAAAGCTGCTGTTCTGCGTTTTTTTTTTTTTTTTTTTTAGTGTGCATGATGTCTTTGTATCCTCTGTCGCTAATCCTTTTGGTTATAACTAATGAAATTAATCGAACTATTATTTGAATATATAAAATAAGTAGATTACTATTGCTTCTTCTCGAAACTCTTCGTCAAGAACTCTCTAAGGTGATATTGAAAGTAGTCAAAATTCAGTGTTAATGTTGGAGAGAGTGATAAAAAAGTGTCTGCACACTGTTAAATTACGTTCTTTCTTGTAAGTCTAATGCAAGGACAGCAGTAAGAAAGTTAGTTTTCACGTCCCTTCCCTCCAACCGAGTCCCAAAAAAACCGGTGTTTTTTTTTTTTTTTTGACCACAAATTACTTTCTTACTTCCTCGCTATACGAACCTCAACGACAGAAAAACAAGTTGGTCGAGGTCTTACTTCTTTTTATATCTCTTGACTCACGAGTCGAGAGTAGAAAAAAGGCTTCTTTCTTATCCCTTCTTTCTATGATGTGATCTTATGTTATGATTTCTTGTCTTTGTGTGTATGTTGTCGATTCGATAAATTGCAGATCCGCGTGCCGTTTTGAATTTATCGAAAGCTTCCCCTGGTTACATATATAATATACTTTTGAAAATAATATTACAGAATTTAGCAATAAGAATTACTTGCGCGTTGTTTTTCTCTTTTTTTTTTTTTTTTTTTTTTGACAATTTAAAAATTGTTCATACCGATTAACAAACAAAGAACTATTTGGGAAAAAGAAGAGAAAAAACTTTCGTTTTTTTTATTTTTTTTATATTTTTTTATTTTATAAATATTCTTCTTGGATTGTTAGTAGTTGGAGGCTGCAGCCTATTCAGTTGAAAGTTGCAGCCATTCAACTACCACAATAGAACTGCAATACGGAAAAGCGAAGTTAGACTTCGTTTAACTGTAAGAAACCTCATTGTAAAACACTCCTCGAACCTGAAAAAATTATTTTAACCTTATACAGTGAAAAAGTTTTTTTTTTTTTTTTTTTTGTTGTTGTACAGCGATATCTCGAATCGGAACAGGAGATGAGTACCATAAAACGTAGTTTTTTAGCACCCTCTGAACTCACTGGATAAAAAGCAGCACGGATGCTGGTTTATATTTTCTAGCAGAGGACTTATTGGGTCTGTTTCTGTTTATTCGCCTGTTTTAAATAACATGTCCGCAGCCTGCCTACAAGCTGTGCAGTAACATCAACGGACACTTGATTTTATTGATTTTTTTTTTTTGTTGAGTAAAAAATCTCTCATTCATATCTGTTTTGCATAACCAACCCGTTTGGTAGAGTGCAGTGACACACTTCAATGGTAAGGATGTGGTGTAGAACCGCCATAGTGCCTTTTTTGAATATTATAGCTGGGTAGATGTTTGGGGAGGGACTTGACTGTGGGGTAAACCCGTTGAAAAAAAAAAATAACCAACAGAAGTTCTGTCTGCCGTGTGATCAGAATCACCCAGCTAACCTTTTTCTAGGTTCTTTTTGTTTATTATTTTTGTCATGTTTAGTTGTACTTAGTTGCTGATTTCGATTAGCTTGTTCGGGGAAATGAGTTTATGGGAAATTGCCTTCTTTTTTTTTGTCCTTCTCATTCTCTTTTTATGTATCCATAATACTTTTTGTATAGCCATAGCCCGCATACATTACGTTGTTTTTTTGTAATTCGTACTTTATAAAAAGTATTACTTTTTTTTTTTTTTTTTTTTTGAAACTTTGATTTCAGAAGAAAAAAAAAAAAAGGAAATGAAAAATCGTTACATGTGCCGCTTAGACGCTTTAAGACTCTATCTCCACTGAACGGGGAGGTAGTGAATTAAAAAAATCATCTTGGCTGTATTTTTTTTGTTCTTGTTTGTTTTGTTATTTATTATCATATTGTAAAGAGTTCTCTTGCTCACACAAAAAACTACTACTATTTTTTTTTTTTTTTTTTAAGTATTTCTTCAGGTACCCTTTTACATTTCGATCGAAGCTGTGTGTGAATTGAGAGAAACAAAAAAAAAAAAAAAAATCAAAGGTTAATGCTGTTTTCCTTTGTTGTGTGTATTTGTCTTTGTCTATGTTATTATTATTATTATTATTATTCATAGATGGAAGTGCCCTACAATTTGGAGGGCGTGTAGGGCGCTTTTAATATAAATATTATTTTGGAGGGCGCTTTTTTTTTTTCCTTTTTTATTACCATAAGACAGCTAAATTGACGGGGACTTACACTGACGCACAAGTATTTTGACGCAGAAGCCAACAAAAGTTTTTTTGACAAGCTTGGACAATGGGCCACTCCTTGAGAGCTTCCGGAGCCTGCTGCAATCCCTGAAGCTGAAACTCATTTCAGTGGACGATGCATCCCAGATCTACAAGGAGCTGATTAGCCCGCAGAATGCACCGAGTCGAATATGGAGGGATTCGAGAGTGCGTTCCTGCTAAGCTGTTAATAGGCCGGTCTTCACGGTACCTTGTGAGAAAAAAAAGAAGTTTACTGGTGGCAAGTAAACTGATATCCCAGAGACGCATTTGATCGGGCGAACCGGAGAAAAGTCAAATAAGATGCGATTCGACCCTCGCTGAGGGCAGGGGTGTGTCAAAATGATCTCGGGATTATATTAAATTTAATTAAAAAAAGCGCCCTCCAGCGCCCTATTTTGGCCCTACAAATTTTGGTGGCTGATTTTCACCAGGCACCCTCCATATTTGGAGGTCACTTCCATCTATGATTATTATAATTTTTTTTTTTTTTTTTTGTGATCTTAAACGTTAGTGTTAGTCGTTATGAGCTCATAACCTTAATAGCTGCCTACCGTCTACAAAGCTTTTTTTTTTTTTTTTTTTTTTAAATGTATCTGTGATAAAGAGAGATCGATTATATTTGCTGTTGCTTGCCTCCAATTCAGCAACCAATTTATTCAATTAATCCTTTTTTTTTTTAATTGTGTGAACTAATGCGGAACCTGAAAAATAAAATCAAAAAAAAGAATAACGAGGAGGAGAGTAAAAAAATGTCGGTTTCTATGTAAGCTGGACACTCTCCTTTTCTTTTTTTTTCTCAATATTTTATTTTATTCACTAGCATTAAATCCTAACACGGATTTATGATACAAAGTGAGCTTTCAACGACGAACTATTAAAATTCACTAGAGAATGAGATTTGAGTCCTATCTGTGCTGTATCGAGCACGTTTCTTTTAATCAATTATCAATTACTTACAAAAAAAAAAAAAAAAAAAAAAAAAAATAACAAACAAACCAAACTCTAATCACTCTTACCTTTGAAAGAAGCCGTTTGTTAGGTTGTTCAATTCGTAAGAAAAGAAAAAAAAAAAAAAAAAAAACGTGCATTGCTCTTTTCTTTTCTTTTTTTAGTGATTAAATTAATCATCGTTTGTTTTTTGTGTTTTTTCGTGAAAATTTGTTTTTTCTTTTTCGCGAATTTATATTACACCGGGAAATGAATTAAGAAACAAAACAAAAAAAAAGGGGGTAATCAGTCATTCACCCTGTGCTGTGTCTTCGTTATGAAGGCTTCATGCGTGTGTTGTACGTTGTTTTTCAAAAACAATTCCACTTTACAGATCGCAAAGAGGAAGATAAAAGAACCTTTCAACTGTCTAATTAGTTGAAACAAGTAAAGCGATCAACTTACTGTTATTATTAATCATCTTCTCCAAGAGATAGTTTTGATAATCAGTTTAAGTTGATCATAAGAATCACTGAAAACACAACCACAGTTTTTTTCTCTGAAAACGAGTGAAATTTATGTTTATTTGCAGTTAGTTATTGTTTTTTTTTTTTTTTTTTTTTTTTTCCATTGGCATTTCCTCTCCTCCCTAGTTCCTAGCTCCTGTTGTTTGATTTTTTTATGTGTCATAAAGAGAGTGTTCCCATTCCGATTTATTCTTGCAATAAAAGGGATTTCTTTTTTTGAAAAGAAGTTTACGCCACTGGAAACGAGAGATGCACTTTTGGGTTTCCCTGAGTTCGCTAACAGTAGCGGCTCAACAAACTTCGATTAAAGAATCCGAAAATCTCGGTTTCTTTTAGGGTAGACATGATAAGTAGAGGAAAAATTATTTTCACGTTTTTTTTTTTTTTTTTTTTTTTTTTTGTCCCTGTTCAATGTTTTGAAGTTTCAATTATTATTATAATTTTTTTTTTTTTTTTTTTTTTCCCCTTCCGCTCTTTTCCTTTATTGGTTCGCGCGTCTAAGTCACAATTGCGAGTGATAACATATGATTGCCTTTTGCAAGAAACAGACCAATTCATACTGGCCTTGTAGAAGGTTTACAGCATCAAAATGGAATCGAATAATAACTAGTTATACGAAACCATTGACGAGTAGAATAAAATATTACTTTTGGTTGAAGCTCAATTAATGTGCGTCTTGGTGTCTGTAAATAATTATTATTCACTCAACGTACGTCACTAAAAGGGGGAAAAAAAAGAGGAAAAAAAAACAACTTTAATTTTTTTTTGTGTTGTTATTTTTTGAGCAATTCATCTGCTTTCCAAACCAAAGAGGAAACATGCGGTTATTTTAAGTCATTACGTTAGTTTTGTTTATGTGATTTCCTTTCTACTTTTCCTTATATGCAGAAAAGCTTCAGGCTGACAAGAGTTGGAAGATCAGCTATATGTTGGTTCCTAGTTTCTTCTTAAGTCTGTTGCCTCTCGTTGCTTATTGATGTTTATTAGTTAAAATACGTCAACACCAACAAGAAAAAGAAAAAGAAGAAATGTGATGCTAGCGAGTTTTAACTATTTTCGGTTAGTTTACTACCAGTGAGCGTGTAGACTGTTTTTTGTTAAGTATTATTTCATCAAAAGGATACAATAAATGATGTAAATGTGTTTGGAATGAATGAGTTGGAAGTGAACAGGACAGCAATCTCAAAATATGTTCTTTGTCCCCCCAGCCGTGAGACTAAATCTTCCGTTTCGACACTTCAGATTATAAAACAACAACAGCATGACTACTAAAGTTAAAAAGATCACGAGTCCTAACAGCAAGTCTAATGTGATGGTCTGCGTACGAGTTAGACCGACAATTGATGGAAGGGAAGAAGGTGTCGACAGCTGTGTGAATGCTGCTAAAAGTTCAGTTGTTGTGAGTGATCCAACAGACAAGGCGAGGAAGCCGAGAACGTTTAATTTCGATCACGTGTATGGAATCGAAGGTACCCAATCACAGATCTTTAATGATATTGGTATTGTTACACTTAGCCAAGCATTTCAAGGATATAACAGTTGTGTGTTTGCCTACGGACAAACTGGATCAGGAAAGACGTATACAATGTTGGGTGGTGAAGGAAACTCTGGTCTGGTACCACGCATATCAGAAAAACTCTTTGCTACAATCACTGAACGTGAGAGTTCAGACCAACATCTATCACACAGAGTAGAGATGAGCTACTATGAGATTTATTGTGAAAGAGTTTACGACCTTTTAGGCGATGGAGAAAGTAGTTTTAGAGTACGAGAACATCCAAAGAGAGGTCCTTATGTCGAAGGACTAAACAAGTTTGAGGTAAAAAGCTTCAAAGATATCGCCAAGCAGCTCCAACGAGGAAGTGATGTCCGCCATACAGCGAGCACAAACATAAACCAACACAGCAGTAGAAGTCACGCTGTTTGTGAAATTGTTTTAACTTGCAGCACCTTTCAAGATAGTGACATTGACGAAACTGTTTCAACGATAGAACTCGTCGACTTAGCAGGAAGTGAACGCGCAACGGCAGCTGGTACTGAGGGAGAGCGCTTAAAAGAAGGAGCGAATATTAACAAGTCTCTCTTGACGTTGGGAAATGTTATCGAAGTTCTTGCTCTTCAAACTGAAGGTAGTAAAAAGACAAAACGTTTCGTCCAATACCGCGACTCAACCCTAACCTGGCTACTACGAGAAGCTCTGGGAGGCAACAGCAAAACTATTATGTTAGCAACACTTTCACCATGTGCTTTGAACTATGAAGAATCGGTATCGACGTTAAAGTACGCAGACCGCGCAAAGAAGATTCAAAATCAAGCAACAGTTAACCGAGACTCTAAGAAGGCAATTATTTTTAATCTTAAATCAGAGATTGCCATCCTTAGAGAAGAGTTAAAAACCGCCAACTTGAACTCTCCAACCAGCCATGCTAGTCAATTGATTATAGACAGACCGCAACCTTATCTTCTACAGGTGAAACCTCTTCCTGCTTTAAGAGAAGCAGTTGTACACTGGTTGACTGAAAAAGAAATGATCATAACTAGTGATCCGGCAACTGTTTCGTGTGATAATCAAATTCAACTTCAGCGAAGTAGGGGAGTTGGATCTGAACACGCTAAAATAGTACGAGTTGGTGAAGATATAAAAGTAGTTCTTGGAAGTGATTCTAAAGAAGTTGTTGTTGATGGTGAAAAAGTCAACGGAAGTACAAAAATTACCTGCGGAACTCAACTGGCTGTTGGTAACTATGAATTCATCGTCGTCGACCCAGAAAATATAAATGAAATGACGGAATACAATGCTTTAATAAGTCGTGTTCAAAGAGAGCTTTCAAGACACCAACAAGTTTCTCAAGTACTTCAACGAGTGTTAGCAGACGGTGACTGTCCCTTATCATACTTAGATTCTGCTTCTGTTTTACAAGAACCTGGATTTGATGGTCAAACAGTTATATTACGGGATAAATCAAATAATCCTGTCTTATACACCTACCGTGATAATGAATGGACTGCTTGCAGTGATCCTTTTGAAGCTGAACTAGCTGCCAGACACTTAATTAACATGACTGATCTTCAAAGAAGTGTTTCAAATAGAATCACATCTACAATGACGAATTCTGAAATTCAAAAACTGCCAACACTAACAGAATTAAACAAACAAGGATTAAAAGGAAAGGAAACACGTAGATTGGTTAGATGCTCTCGAGTTGGAGTTAGAGTCGTGGAGTGGGATTCAACTCAAAATAGATGGATTGAAGCAGGCGCTGCAACATCAGAGTTGATGGTTCAGTCACTTTCAATGGATAGCACTGAGAAAGACGATAAAAAACTTCGTCAAGCAGTCGCAACGCTCACACAACAACTGTCGCTAAAAGAAAAGACTTTAAAAGACCATCAGACATCAGTAGCTAATGCCAACGAAGTTATGAGACACCGACAGGATATGATCGAACGAGAATATAACAAAAAGGAAATTGAATTTAATAACATAAATGAAGTTCTTGAATCAAGTATTCTAGAACTGAAATATAGAAATGCAACTGTTGAGTCGATGCATCAAATTAATTTAGTAGCGAAAGACAAAGCAATTCAAAAACTCCAACTCGTCCAACAAAAATTAAACACTTCGGAAACCGAAAACAAAGAACTCCAAACAATTATGAAAACGATCACTCAGGAGAAGAACAGAACTAAAACTGAGAATGAGGGATTCAAATCTCGATTGTTGAAAGCTGAAATTCAAAACAAAGAAATACTCCACAACACCAGATCAGGTGACTCTGATCAAACACTAATCATATCATCATTGAAAGAGGGGATCCTACAAGCTGAAGATCAGAGAACCCAAGCTGACGATAATTTACAACGTCTGTCTCAACAGTACACCGAACTCAAACAGCAGCTTTGCGAGAGAGAAATTCGACTGAGCAAATACCGCGAATCGCTAGAAGATAAGGAAAGAGAAATTACTATTCAGGAATCAAGAAGAACCGAACACATAAAATCAGTTGAGGTTCTACAAGAACGGATCAAAGATCTGAATAAAGAGAATTCAAGTCTTGCGAACAAACTTCAAAAGAAAGATAACACCAGCGATAAGATTCAGCTTCAAATTAAACTTGAAAATCTAGAAACAGAATTGAATGCTTTAATAAGCAGAAACCAAACTGATCAACGTCGCAACTGTGAACTTTCAGGTCAAAAGACTCACTTACAAAGTCAGATAAAATTATCGTTAGACAAGGCAAACTCTGCCAAACGACAGCTTGAGGAAGTTCAAAAGCTGTATGATGAAAGTCAGAGATCTGAAAAACAATTACGAGAGGAATTATCAAAAGTAAACAGCCAACTTCAAGTTTGGAAAGTTGGATGTGTTGGTGTTGAAAAAGAGCTTCAACTGTCTGTTCAACTCGAGTTATCAGAAAAAAAAAGAGTCGAAGTTCAAAACGAACTAAACGCCCAACGTAAATTCACAAAAGAAATGATGGAAGGTGGTCAGCAAAAACTTAAAGACGATCTCCATCTTACTCGTCAAAATTTAGATATTCTTCAAAATAAAAACAAAGCTCTCGAAAGTAAAGTACTCGACGCTAAATCTCGCGCCGAACGAGAACGCGCTGCCCGTGAAGCCAAAGACGAAGAAATATTATCACTTCGTTCAGAAGTAGCAATGGCTAAGTTAGGTAAATCTACTGAAAAGGTTAAAACCCCTCGCGGAGAACCAAAAGGATCTTCAAAAACCCCGAGTTACATGAAAAAGACTGCTACTTGGACAGCGCGCACCGAAGACGACGACGAAGTTGCAGTCACAAAATCGAAATTTGCAAAGAAATAAGTGACAAGCCTACCACGAATACTAAAAGACTGTTGTCTTCTTGCATAATACAACTCTTTGTATTACTACCTTATTGAAAGTGAAAAGCTGAAGTCCACCTTTTTCCAAAGGTGAAGGACGAAGGTATTATTAGCTGGTATTGGAGTCTGTTAGGAATTACCAATACTTTTGTACACTATCACAATTGTTCGATTCTCTCTCTCAATCACGAAAAGATTTGCTGGAAAAGCTGCTGTTCGTAATGTCCAATCGTCCCTACCGCTTTATTCTTTTTATTTTTTCGTATTTTTTCAAATTATTCGCGCTTTCTACACGACACTCCCTTGGAGGGTATGTCTGATGTCTTTTTTTATTTTTATTGTTTTTCATTTCGAAGGTTTTTTCTTCATTTTTTTTTTTTTTTTTTTTTTTTTTTTGCAAGCTTCGATTCCGCTGTATCCTTCCTTCGTCTCTTACGAAGAAGTTGAATGGAGAGCAGTGTTTTCCTTTTTATTCTTTATTTACACGACTGTCGTCCTCTGCTTTGAGAAGAAGCAATCCCAAGAATCTCATTTGTGACGTTTGTTCACTTTTTTTTTGAATTTTTCATTTTTCGCTGTGTGTGGACGTCGTTTACCCATCCACACACACCTCTCGTTATCTACTGTCTCTTTTATATATTCACATTGGGAGTGTATTGTATTAAACAGAGACTCTTTTCCTAAACAGTTCAAAATAAAAGGATTGAGATTGATTACTAAGTTTGACAATGTTCGCATCACTCTTTAATATTATTTTTAATATTGTAAAAAAAAAAACAGCCGTGATCACAAACAGAGAAAATGTCAAGTCGAACCCTTCGACTGCCAGTAGTTTTGCTGTTAGCGGCACTTGTGTCAGCTGGACCGGCAGGAGACACAATGAGTGGGGATAGAATACCTTCTGTTGCTTTATGTCAATGTCCTAGTGGAAGAAATGGAGCGTGTACTATGTATGTCAGGTGGGGGTTACCTAGTATGACTCAGTGTGCTTTAGATTTCCCAACACCTACAACAATTATCTCAGATACGAATACAGCTGTTTTTGATTTAACTCAAGTAAGTGAAAGACTATGTATTAAAGCTGGTACTGGTTCTGCTGCTTCTTATGGAGGATCGTTCTTTCGAATATCCAACGGAACTTGCAATGGTAACGCTGAACAAAACCCTAACCAACATGATAATATTGATCACGTTCAGCTTTGGGTTTATCCAAATGATGCGTGTGACCCTAAAGAAGTTGATATGGGACTTTACATACCCGAAGCTGACGGTAGCTGTAGAGCAGCAATCAGCGAAAAAGACGGTTCTACATCATTCAGTACAGGTTATATCATTGCTTTGGTTCTTACGCCTTTTATTACGGCACTTGTTGGTTATGGAACTAACGTTATAGCGATTAAGCTGATCTTTCAACCGTACGAACCAACATGTGGATTTAACCTTGGCTGTGTAAAGTGGAAGGGACTTCAAGGTGTATTTCCAAAGAGAAAACACGGACTGGCTGATCAAATAGGAGAAATGGTTGACAAGAATTTATTATCTGCAACAGAAATGGTTGAAAAAATGAAAGGAGAGCTCGGACTCGATCCCAATTCAGAAGACGCAATGCTAGGTGAGAATTCTCAGATTGAGAAAGATCTCGAAAAGGAAATCCACACTGCTGTCGAGGACATGATCAGTGAATTTGGAGCTAAAATGGGAGGCCAAGGTGCCATCAACGCCTTTGCTGGTCCATTTGGTGGAAGAGATGTTTTTATTAATAATTTAACTAAAGGTGCAATGTTTTCACTGAAGAAAAACCTTCCACTGATGATGGAAACTTTTGGTATGTTTTTTTCTCATCTAAGAGGAATTGAAAAGGAAGGGTGGCGAATAACGAGGTTGGTGTAGAGGGAATCAAATAAAAATCATCAAAGTAAAATAAAGGTAAAAACAATAAGATTTTTTGATCATCCCTTCAAAAAGAGACGACTACGTCATCCGGGGCCGGTGGACATGGTCGACAGGATCGTCACTGTGTTGCCACTTCAGTTCTCTGCATTCAGGTTGCGGAATGTTCACGCATTCCCTTTCGGCAAACCCGCACAGAAACACAAGTGCTCCCATGACGGCTGTGAGGCGAGCAATTACACCTTGCCTTAGGACCGACTGACCCGTGTCCAACTGCTGTTGACACGGAAACCTTCTCCACTTCGGCCTTCAATGTTCTCCATTGAATATTCGCTACTACAACCAAGATCTGCACTCATCCACTTATGAAATAAAAAGTGAGTGTCAGAGCAGTATAAAGGGCTTAATTTACTCAAAAAATCTTTTATTCAAGATCTATACTACTCGCTCTCAATGTCAGTATCTTTCATCTTTCTTTTCTTCTTGTCAGTCAGTTGAGTCAATTCAATTTCACTAAGATCAAGTGGCATGAAAAATCTGCTTGATGGATTTTCTGCCTGAGACTTTAACAACCCAGTCATTGATGCCTTCAGTACCTTTTTACTAACTTCCATCGCTACTTGTATTTGGGATACGAGTTGGGCATCAGCTTTAGCCTTTCTCAGGTTTTCGCTCTCTCCCATGAATCCGCTCTCAAAGAGAGAGCTCATGAGGATGTCATTTTCTACTTTCAACCTCATCCACTCCATTGATATACCTTGAGAAAGTGGGTGCTGATCTACGCTTTTTTCCTTAAAAAACAAAGTAAAAAAAAAAAAAAAAACAACAGCTGCGGCATTCAAGAGTCAGATTCCTTTCCGTCGTCTTATCACCGAGAGAATCAGAAACCAGATGAGTGCAGCAGATGTATGTGCCTGTTACTTTGTATTGAAAGGTGAAGAGAAGAACAAAAGAAAAAATAACAAAAAACAGTTGGAGGATATGTTTATGTCTTTCATGGCCACTGAATTAGGTTTCGTTGAGCAGTTGGGAGGTATTCTTGGAGCGATGGTTGGTTGCTTACAAAGCTTAATGTATCTTGCTCAGGGGGACCCAACCACTTAAAGACACCCTTTAAAGTCTGCGTGGTATTTCAGACATTCAACATTCTTTTCTGTTACACTCTTATCGTCCTGATGAGTGTGCTTGTTACAGAAAGCAATTGAATCCGTGTTCACAGTAAGTACTGTTGTCTGTTTGCTCGGTTTGGAATGTGGGGCGGAAAAGATGCTTTCATTTCGTTCTCCGTTTATAAAAATACTATTACTGTGAGTAATTTATGTTACATTACATACGGTCTGAAAAGGCGTGCCTAAAAGTCGGGTAACAAGCTAACTTCCATCCGACGGGCTTGGCATTTATGTTCAAAATGGATATCTTTTGTTAGTCTCCAGCATCTGTTGGTTACATTTTTCTACCTTCCTTTTTGTTGTGGTAGCAGTTTAGTGTGAGTACTCGCACTGTTCTCCTTTTTGGGAGGGTGCAGTCGGGTTTGTAACGAAAGAAGAAAAAAAGAAATATTTTGTGCAGGAATGCCTTTTAACAGCATTCAAAATAAAGAAAAAATTTAAAAAAAATAATAATAATAAATCATAGATGGAAGTGTCCTACAATTTGGAGGGCGTGTAGGGCGCTTTTAATATAAATATTATTTTGGAGGGCGCTTTTTTTTACCTTTTTTATTACTATAAGACAGCTAAATTGACGGGGACTTACACTGACGCACAAGTATTTTGACGCAGAAGCCAAAAAAAATTTTTTTGACAAGCTTGGACAATGGGCCACTCCTTGAGAGCTTCCGGAGCCTGCTGCAATCCCTGAAGCTGAAACTCATTTCAGTGGACGATGCATCCCAGATCTACAAGGAGCTGATTAGCCCGCAGAATGCACCGAGTCGAATATGGAGGGATTCGAGAGTGCGTTCCTGCTAACCTGTTAATAGGCCGGTCTTCACGGTACCTTGTGAGAAAAAAAAGAAGTTTACTGGTGGCAAGTAAACTGATATCCCAGAGACGCATTTGATCGGGCGAACCGGAGAAAAGTCAAATAAGATGCGATTCGACCCTCGCTGAGGGCAGGGGTGTGTCAAAATGATCTCGGGATTATATTAAATTTAATTAAAAAAAGCGCCCTCCAGCGCCCTATTTTGGCCCTACAAATTTTTGTGGCTGATTTTCACCAGGCGCCCTCCAAATTTGGAGGGCACTTCCATCTATGAATAAAAATAAAAATTAAAAAATAATAGATTTTAAGTAAATTGTCACATCGTTAAGTTTTTTCTGTTTTTTCTTTTTTTTTTTTTAATGTTGGCTTCTTTTTTCTCCTCACTATGTTTTCCGAGAAATAGATAGCTATCGTTGGTTTATTGGGGACTTCCTTTGCTAAGTTAAAAGTTGGGATAACGTGTCTCTCAAATTAATCTAAACCGATTGTTCAACGCAAACGATCTATAAAAGAAAAAAATAAGGAGGAAGAAAATGAAAAAAAACTATAACAAATTATCTATACGTTCTTTTTTTTTTTTTTTTTTTTTTTTTTTTTTTTTTTTTTTTTTTTTGTCACTTTGTGTTTTTGCAAACTTTGTTTTTTTTAGAAGAAGAGAAGAGCTGATTATTAAAGAAGAAAAAAAAATAAAACAAAATAATAGATACTGCAAACTGGTACAGTCCAGTTTTTTTTTTTTTTTTTTTTTTGTTGTTTTTTTTTGAAGAAAACGGGAAAAACAAAACAAAAAAAAAATAAGCTATTTCCTAATAGGAAAACCTTCACGTAACCGGGATGTGATTGTGGCGTCACACAAAAAGTGATAGCAAAACTTTTATTCAGACGATCCTCTTTATGTATTATACGAAAACCTATAGGAAGAATGACCAGAATTTTTTTTTTTTATGTACGACGTGATTTTCTTTTTATTATCCTTCCCACAGACAGCCGCATAATTCGATGCCGGGCTGCAGAGTTGCCGTATTGTTGTCAGGTAGTGGAACAACACTTCAAAATTTCTGCAATCATATTGATAACGGAAGTCTGAATGGTGTGACCATTGAGTTGGTAGTGTCATCGAAGGTATGTGTTACTTTTAATCTGAGGGAAAACCCACAAGTCTACTCAAAAGTTAGGAGAAATGTATACCACTGTCACGGCCTTGTGGAGCATTTCTTGACCTCCCCCTGGATATGTATTAATATCCGCTTTCTCCCTCCGGAATAGAAGGCAAACAGTTTTTGGTGGGAAGCTTTGCAAGGCCGCGACTGTAGTATTCGTTTTTCCAAACTGTTGGGTGGGCTTGTAGGTTTTCTTTTTGTTACTTCAATCGAGATACAAAAAGAATATTAAACAGGCGGATGCATTCGGTGTTGAAAGAGCAAAGGGAAGAAATATTCCCACAGCAGTTGTTGAATCGAAGACGTATGTTATTCACTGATTCATTACTTTATAACTCAGGTAGGGATAATTGACAACACTAAAACAGTTATCGGAACCCAGAAACAAAAAAAACTGATTGGGAAGCGATGAGCTCAAAGGTGGTTGATTTACTTCACGAATCAAAGATTGATTTAGTTATTCTTGCGGGTTATATGTGTATGTTTATTGTTCCTCCGGAGTATGAGAATCGAGTCATGAACATCCATCCGGCTTTAATCCCAGCATTTAGCGGTCAGGGAATGTATGGGGATAAGGTTCACAAAGCAGTCATATATAGAGGTGTAAAACTGACCGGCTGTACTGTTCATTTTGTAACAAATGAATACGATGCCGGTCCAATTATCCTTCAAAAGACTTGCCAAGTTTTGGCTAACGACACTTGGGAAGACGTTCAATATAAAGTTCAGGCCTTGGAGAAGCAAGCCTTCCCTGAAGCAATTTTCTTATACGCAGCTGGAAGACTGCAAGTGAAAGAAGGAACGGTCTTTATTAGCGAAGCGAAGGAAGAAGACTCGTAGTACTGAGAAGTTTTTTTTTTTGTTTTTTACGAGGGACAAATGTTATAAATTTCGTCGAAATAAAAATAATAAAAGACGACTACTTAATGAAAACATTAACGCTTCCATCAAGACCTCGCAAGAAGATAAAAACACAATACCCACTCTTAGTAAGTCCCAACAGTTTTGTCGGGATGGAGGTGGGTGCCCTTCCATCAATCTCTTCACTTCCGCGACCACCCTGTTTTGTTATACCTTTGTCTTTGCATGTGTTGATATGGTACTCTTGTTGTGAATGTTTCTTTACTCACCTGATATAGTTTTCAACAGGTAACAATCATTAGGTGAGTGGTAGAAACTATTTGTTGTGTGTTTGAGACTGTTTCACTATTCTTGTTTCCCCGCAGTTATTGTTACGTAACTCATATTTTAAAAAAATGACCGGAGCTCAGTACGTTCATCACAGCCCTTACGCCGTTAGTGATGTATCCCATCCGTTGGTAAAAGCAGTTACTGCTCCTCATGTTGTGCAACAGCCACTACTATTAAACCCAGCGCAGCATTTAGTGCAACAGCCAACTTCTATACAGCCATTCGCCACTCCTCAGCCTCAGCAGCAAGTAGTTCCAAACTACAGCATGCCGCAGGGACAGACTACGACGGTAGCACAGTTTTATAGCGGCCAGCCTCCTGTCAGGCTTGCCGCCAGCGTTTCCGAGAGCGAAGCAGAAAGTACTTCGTCCAGTTTTAGCGCTGGTTCTACTCCTCCTATGGGACCGGTTCAGACTCAGATCTGTTCTTGTGGATGTGGTCAACCGATCTTTAGCCACAGTCAGCAACTTGTTCAACAACAGCTTCCTGCAAATACTTCACCTCAGCAGATTCAGCCTATCCAGCAAATGCAGCAATCTGTTGTCCAACAGCCACAGCAACCTGTTGTCCAACAGCCACAGCAACCCATTATACAGCAGCAGCAACCTGCTATCCACCAGCAGCAGCAGCAGCAGCAGCAACCTGTTATTCAACAGCAGCAGCAACAACAGATGAGAGCTGCCATCCAACAGCCACAGCAGATGAGGCAGCCGGTGACAGGAGCTATCATTCAACTTCCTATGGTGCAGCAGCCTCAACAACCACTGCAGCAGACGTACGTTCCTCAGCAGCCGCAGACACTGACACCGTTTCAATGTCCAACAGTTCTTCCTGTGATGTCACCTGTGTCCTCACCACCATCACCAACCACTGTATTTACAACTGTGAAACCAGTATTGAAGAAAATCGCAAAGTCAGGAAGAAGTACCCCTCCGGTAACTGACCTTCGACTCATCGTTAGATTCAAGCACGGCAGAGAAGGAGCCTACAGCTGTGAAGTGATGATGTCAAATGGAACTCATGTTATTGTAAGAGGTGATTGGGGTCAAGACCTGGGTGTTATTGTTGGTAATGGTGGTCCCGAACCTAATGAACCTTCTCCAAGAAAGAGAAGTTGGGTTGCGAGAACAGCAACTGACGAAGAGATCTCTGACTGGAAACAATTACTGATCGCTGAAGAGAGTGCACTTCAATACATCAGACAGCAGGCGGAGAATCACAATGTTGTAATTGATTTTCACAGAGCTGAGTATCAGTTGGATGGATCTAAACTTACATTTCATTACACCACAACTATTGGTCATCCAGACTTCAGAGATATCCTTAGAGATGGTTACAGAGAGTTTAGATGTAGAATATGGTTGAACAATTGTGTCCCAAAGAAAGGTGAGAAGGGAGACACCTTAGACCTCACCTGTGGACCAATTCCAGTCAGTAAATAATCTTATTGTAGTCTAAACTTTAATTCATTTTGATGTTGGCTCTTTGTTGAGTACTGAAACTTTTCCTCCGAATTCCCGTTTACATAGCGGGTAAAATACACTGCCCCCGATATGATGTTTTTTAAAATGTGCATTCGTTGTTCTTTTCGCAGTTCCTCATGCGTAAGATGCTGAGCGCAGTAGCGGTTCTCTCCCCTGTCTTTTATTTTGTTTACTCCCGTCTTTCATTACACTTGGACAGCGGTCAAGGCCCCTCCATCACTTCAATCTTTTTTAGAAGCATTTTTGCCTGCTAACCCATCCTTTTGTAACCGGATAGAGTTCCCATTCTTCCACTCACACAAAACTCCCTTTTTCACGAACTGCAGAGTGACCTCCTTGCGTAAGTAGCGAACGCGAATTAGTGAACAAGCAGAACAGATTCTGTCAGCAGGTTCACTGGGAACAACTTAATGATACACTCTAATAACGTCAGCGACAGCTAGCTGTTCTTTTTTCCCTATTATTCTCGTCTTCAATTCGAAGAACTTGTCGCTTCTTTATTGAAATTAAAAGTAAGTGATCGAGATTAAAAGGAACAGAAAAAAAAAAAAAGAAAAAAGACAGCTCAGACCCAAAAAAAAAAAAAAAAAAATCAAAAAATAACATATTTTTTTTTTTTTTTTTTCAATAAAACGAAACACATTATATAGAAAATTGTTCTAAAAACAAGAAAAAAAAAATAGAAAAAAAAGAAGAAAAAAACCCCTTATACACTGAATTCATCCATTATCAAAAAATGGAATTGCATTAGTATTAATTTTTCCGCTCCTCTCAAAATTTATTTTACATTTTTTTTAATTTTTTTTTTTTTTTTTTTTACTCAAAACTTTACGAATTTCTCCATGTGTGTAAATTTAAAAAAAGTTACGTCTTAGCTTAGGTGAGACTTGGTTCTACGACTTCGCTGTTTATATTGGTGAAAATAACAAACTGGCGAACCGCGTTTGGAGTTCCACTACGCGCTACTGTTTAGAAGTTAAGTACTCTTATCGGTTGCGATGATTTGGACAGCTTTACTCACCAATAATACATAAACGTTAGGGGTCTGTGTTTAAAATAAACGTAGTCAAGTTTTCATAACAAACGCACTGACATTCCTTTTGGTATTCTTACGTTAATATGGAAGTTGTCCAGCAATGGCAGCATTTTCCATATTTCTTTTGGGTAACTCTCGACGTGCCCATTGAAAAATTTACTGATTTCTATTTCTCTATTTCAAAGCCAAGAGGCGCTCTTTCTGTGCCTCTTGGTTATTCCTCTCTGTCAAAATTGTTATTATTTTTCTCTTTGTTTCGACAGTTGTTTGTAAAACTGTTGAATAGGGTGTGTGTGTGCAATTTTATTTTTTTAAATATTTTGAAAAATGAAAAAAAAAAAAAAAAAATGTTTTCAATCGACATTTTTGGAATCCAGAAAAAATAAAAGCAAACCTTAGAAACACAATTAGCTACTTATTGTTATTAAATTAACGTATGTAAGTTTCCTGGAAAGTTATTGTTTTCCTCTGTCAGGTGTAATTTTTCTATATTTTCACCAAGACGGACGCTGTATAATTACGAGCCCGAAGCTTAAATACGTTTTAACTTCAATTCGTTGTTTTATTTTACAATAAATTCTGTTGAGTTATGGAAGCATCACCGAACCATGCCACCCTTTTTTTATTGTTATTTTGACGAGTTAATAAAATGCAAAAAAGAAAAAAACAGATCGACAAGTCAAATATATATAGTTGGTTTCTCACATCCCTTTTCTTTTTTTTGCCGAGCAAAGATGTTTATCGAATGTATTTTTGAAAAACAAAAAAAAAATAGGATTGATGACTAACAAACTTACAAGACTTACTCAATGTTTTTGATCGAATTGTGTGAATACTGCAAACGATCATCGGTAACTACCGAAAAAAAAAGTTTTGTTATTCAATCTTCCCTATTGCTACCATTGCTCTATACACTCTTGTTGACTCGTAGCCTCTAATAATATTAAAAAAAAAGTGATCTGGCGCGTGTTTCTTCTTTCACACGACCTTATTTTGTCGTAAAATAATAAAGCTCTTTCTACGAATGATAAAAAATAAAAGACACTTGTTGATTTCGGCAACTTCCAGCCAAAAAGAAACATAATCTTCTATTAGTGAACTGTCCTTGCTTTTCCGAACAGAAAATAGGGAAACGATAGGAAAAAAAAAGAGTGAACAAAGGGGGGGAGGGAGAAAAAAAAAAAAAAAAAAAAATAGAAGAAAAAAAGACTTTTCTTTATTCTTTCGTTCATTTTCTTTTTTTTTTTTTTTTTCTTTTTCTTTTTTTTTATTCTTTTTTTTTTTTTTCAATAACTAGGCTGCGGTGTAGCAAACACGTTGGCAACACACGTGCAACTGCAATGCAGTATTTTGCTTCTTGCATTTGGGAACTTGGAAATCGAGAGATGAAAATACTATGGTAGGAAAATTGGTGGGGGGAAAAAAAAATAAAATAAATAAGGCATGCGGGTGATTTTACCGTAAATTGTTTTTTTTTTTTCTTTTTTTTTTTCTCTCACCGTTCTCTCAGTTTTTTTTTTTCCTTTTTTTTATTCTTCTTTTTTTTTTCTTTTTCACCCCCCCAGAATCTCATAGCATTGTTGCATATGCTCGTCAGGTATCTGCTGCTTCAAAAAGATGCATTTGTGGTTTAAATTGTTTGTGTTTTCCCCCCTCTAGCTCTTTATTGCTCTCTCGGTTTAATTACTAGCAACCTTTGAAAAGAAAAAAAGGAAAGAAAAAAAAACATTCGAAAAAATTAATATTACTTTACTACGTCGTTACTTTTGGGAACAAGACATTTATTAATCAGGCTGGCTTCCCTTAAACATAATTTTTTTTTTTTTTTTTTTTTTTTTTTCCTCTCTGAGATCAGATTCTCTCAATTTAATATTATGGAAGGAAAAAAAAGGGGGAAAAAAAAAATTAGGAAAAAAAAAAAAAAAAATGTTTATTTGTGGTAGTTATCTGATGGCAGGGTGAGTTGTGATATCCAATGAGTGAAAAAATAATCTTTTCTGCGATGTTTTGTCCAGAGACACTTTTTCTTGTGTTTTTTTTTTTTTTTTTGCTTCGGTGCCAAGGTTTCCGAAGACAAGTCTGTTTATCTCCGGACCTCTTGTCACTGTAGTTGTTCGGTACAACTATACAGGTTAATAGTCGACCCAAATCTAAAAAAAAAATACAATCTTCGCGATTGGGTCATCCACTGGTGGGAGTTACCCCAGACCCCTTGGCTAACAATTTTCGTTTTCTAGCTAGCACTTTAAGAAGAAAAACAAAAACAAAAAAGAACAAAATGAGGTTTATTGTTTCCTTTTTTCAATAGTTCGTCGTCAAGACTACTGCTCTACTCATTGTCTGGTTGAGTTTGTTCCTTGGCTGATAAATTTAACGCAATAAAAAAAAAAAAAAAAACAATATTTTTAAAAAAAAGAACCCAAGCCATTATCAATTCTTCCTCTCTTTCCTTCCCTTTCTTTTTCAGCATGAATGGAGTAAAATAGTTATTGATAAATTATAAAATAAATTTCCCCTTTCAGAAATACAAAAAAAAAAAAAAAAAAAACATGGGTAAGCATTGCCAACTTGTAATGGGTCCAGCTGGTGCTGGTAAAAGTACATACTGCAGAGTTATGCAAGACCATTGTCAGCAACTGGGTAGAACATGTCACGTAATGAATATGGATCCTGCCTGTGAACAATTCTCATACAATGCATCGGTTGATGTTAGAGACTTGATAACATTGAAGGAAGTATTAGACGAACAATTACTGGGACCAAACGGAGGATTGATATACGCATTTGAGCACCTCTTAGCGAACAGTTCCTGGTTAGATGATGAATTTGGAGACTATGCTGATGACTATGTTATTATTGACCTCCCAGGTCAGATAGAGCTTTTTACTCACATACCAGTGCTGCCGAGGATTGTTGAATTATTAAAAAATCAGGGGTATTTTGTTGCTAGTGTGTACTTAATGGATTCTAGTGTTGTTCTCTCGGATGTCAATAAATATATTTCGTCGACTCTGACGTGTCTTTCTGCTATGTTAACTTTGGAGATTCCGAGTGTTAATTTTTTATCAAAAATGGATCTCACGAAGAGAATTTCACCAGACAGCAGTTTGTCTGCTTATATTAATTGTGATTGGGAAATGTTATTAGCTGACAAAGAGAAATCTGAAATGATACCAAAACGATTAACAACGTTAACAGAATCTATCGGTGGATTACTCAACCAATTCCCATGGGTGAATTATCAACCACTTGATGTAACTAGCGTTGATTCCCTTGATGCCGCTCTTAACATCGTTGATCGTATCCTTCAATACGAAGACGAAGACGAAGCTCGTGAGATACGAGAAGAAGACAATTGTGAGTAATTTCTTTTTTTTTTTTTTAAATTACTTCATTCAGAACATCACATTTCAGTTTTATTCCCAAGTAGCTCGCTTTTTTTTTGTTTTTAAACAAAAAAAAAAGCCTGTAACGTTCTCATTGCATTGCTTTTTTTTTTATATTTAATTTATTTTTATTATTATTATTATTTATTAGGAGAGGAATGACCATCGGTCACTAAGTGATAATTCCGCATTGAAAATCATCTCAGACAATAGTAGTGTAACTTACGTCATATTAATTACCCAAAAACAGCTTAACATACTAAGAGGCTATGTCACTACTGATGTGACCATTATAATAAAGTAATTTCATGTATTATTTTTATCTTCTAATCAGACTTATCGCATGTCACTCACATGGAGTCGATCGATACGACTGCAGCGGTGACGGCCTTACGAGAGGTTCTCCCAAATAATGGAACTGGAATGCACATATACGATTTAGCTAGATGGTGGAGTAGGTCTGGTTTTGAACGAGTCTTGGGAGATGTTGATGTTTTTATTGCTTCAAACTGCCCCACGGAGTTTAAAATACACGACGGTATTGTAACACACGGGGATATTGATACAGAGAGGTTTCTAATAGCTGAACGACAACGAAGAGAAGACTCTTGGAAGAGCATCAGACAAGACCTTCTCACGACTAGTGAGAATATTCAAACAGCAAGTAGACATGTTAAGCTACCTGGTACTCAGTCAGCTGGTCAGTTTATTGTGAGAAGCCCACCGATAGGTGTGAGAAGTCCAAGAAGGACGACTGTTGCAACAACACCTTCGAGAAGAGATAATTTAATGGGACTATCGTTTGATACTCAAACACAACCTCTAAAGACAACTTCAGTGACTGCAGACACAAACACAGTGACTGATGGCGTTAAAATAGCTGCAAATGCTGGTCTCTCAGCTTCTCTCTCTCTTCTTACTTCAGCAGAAGATCAAGTTGACTGCGTCCTTAATATTCTTCAGAGTACTCTTGGAAAACAACTTT
Source organism: Flectonema sp. DT1601 (assembly GCA_964019425.1). NCBI lineage: Eukaryota > Euglenozoa > Diplonemea > Diplonemida > Diplonemidae > Flectonema > Flectonema sp. DT1601. Next base: position 133,071 of record OZ025807.1, on the reverse strand, counting down.
CACATTCTCTTATAACTAATTGGATTAATAAAACACGTGATCAAACAACTCTAAAGGCTGACATCATTACTAAATACACTCCTAATAATGAGTACCAAGGTGTTATTAATGTACTGAAAAGGAGTTCAAACGTCACTGTCGAGTGTAGTTCAATAGAGTGTGGGCATGCGGAGGACTTTATAGCACCAGGACCGAGGTTGTTTAGTACGAAGGCTGAATGGTCTCCGTGGATTCTAATTCGTGTACATGAATCGATGGTGTCACCAACGCATTATACATTGGGTTATCACCCAGGAACTCACTCTCCAGCTCCAAAGAACTGGCAGCTTGATGGTTTCCCTCAAGGTGGTACTGACTGGATCGTTCTATCTTCTCACGAGAATGATTGTTCTTTTGAACACCAAAGTTTCAATGAGGTTATTGTATCTTTTCAGTTGCAGCCGCAGTCACTTTTCTTTAAAGCATTTCGAATTACACTTCCGCAGACTCATTCTCCAACGAGACTCCCTTTCTCTGGGTTTGAAGTTTATGGAGCGATCCGCCCGCTACAGTAAGTTAGTTAATTACTTGTGTTTCCTTTTTTTTTCATTTCAGTAATAGAACAAAACTATATTAGAAAGATAGACTTGTTAATTATTAACTTACCCTCCCGCGATATTTAGAGCTCGTTCCCTCCTTACAGGCCTCTCAGTAATAACAGATACAACGAAAATCAGATTTGTCGTTTAATTTGTCTACTTATTGTCATCAGTTAAGGAAACTTCTTTTTTTTTAATTAGAAACTTGAATATGGACTTACCAGAAAGGGCTCACACGCAGCTCCCTGGAGTTGGAGGAGCTGGAGCAGGTGTAACTGTTGAGGAAGATGAATTCGTTGTTGGGAAATCACCAAACGAAGACCCGACGCTGATAGTAAGCGCTCTGTGGAATCGAATCGCAACAGCACCTCCTCCAGAAGAATACCCGAGAGAGGAATTACCAAATGAAAGACATGTCTCTACTACTGATGACGTTAAAGAATCGAACTGGGAAAGTGTTATTGCAGACAGACTTAGAGGGGCTGTTTCATTATCGTACACTGTCGGGGACTTAGTTCGTACGATAATCCCAATATCATTTGAGGATATGGGAGGAGGTACTGTTGCTGCTGGTGAGATAGCTCGAGTCACTCAAGTACCTGGTGAGGAGGAGGGTTCCATCGCTGAAATTCAACTCTCCGACGGTAGAAAAGTTGACGCGTTTTCTCACGAGGTCGAACACATCGATTATCGTTTCATGGCTGTTGTCGGTGCTTTAGTAGTTCTCCGTTCGGAAGCTATTATAACAGCTTACCAAGCGACTATCTATCGACGACTTGAGAGAGTGAGACAACAAGTAGTCGCAGACTTTGAAGCATCTCTCGTACTCCGTCCACCAGGTCTCGAACTCCTTCCTCAAAAAGGAAGAGATGAGGCATTCCGTCTTCATGTTGACAATACGTATACTTCAAATATGAAAGCAGTACTTCATGATCGTTATAAAAAGATGTATGGCAAAGCATACATTGAAGTGGTTGGTCCAACTGACCCTACTCCAGATCAAAAGAAATATCGAAAGATGGGAGCAGCACTTGTTGGAGGCGCCGTAGCCGCAAGTGTCTTGGCTCTCGTTGAGAGCGGGGCTTGTCCAAATGTACTTGACTGTGCAAAGGTGTGTTAATATTAGTTTTCTTTTGTATGAGGATAGTGGAACTCAAATTAATAATTTAAACAGAACTCACCCCGTAGCAACAACAGACGAAAAAGAGCAGCTCGCCACCGCCGTCCGATACTGGCTGTGGCCCCCCAAGCCTAAAGCTGGTAAAAAAATATTATCAAAAGGGAGGTTAAAGTAAACACTTTTATCAAGAAATGAAGTGACGTTGCATTGATGACAAAAAATTCAAATCACCTGCCTAGCTTCATTAGTGATAATATTTTTATGCTTTTTTTGTTTCAAGTTAATTACTTCAAGTAAGCATTTTTTTTTTTTTTTTTTTTTTTTTTTCGACACAACAAGAGAAAAAAAAAAAAAAAAAAAAAGAAGTATTCTTACAAGAGAACGTAATTACTTTTTGTTCTCAGTTTTCTTTGTTTCTCTCGTGCGTATTAATCACAGTTGTTTGCTGTGTGGAAGCTTCTCATCTTGTGATAAAGAATTTATTTTGCTTCTGTCTAAAATTGCCAATTTGTTCCTCTTCCCTCACTGCATACAGTTTGTGACCTACACTTCTTTTAGTTTGATTGTGACTTTGTTGTTTTGGGATCTATTCTAAATATAAAAAAAGGAGAACTGGGAAACATAGAATTCTTTGCGAAAGCCTTGAAGTAGGTCACAGGCCGGAGTGACTTCGGTCCTTCAGAATCTTAGAACGATGTTTGCAACTGATGAGGTTATGTACATGGGCATATCTTGCATTTACAGTGCTAGAAAAAATAATATTTTTTTTTTAATTCGAAAAGATACAGAGTTCAGTCATACGTAACTCCGCTTCTAGTCAGTGAGTGTTGTTTCAAGGCAAGAAAAAACATTTGACTGCATTTATTTGACTTCGAACTCGACTTACCTTAAACCGCACAACTAATTTTAACATCCTGTCAGAATAGTATGAGTCGCTTTATCCATTGTTCGGTGTGATTAAAAACACCTTGTCAACAGCATCTGAAGTAAGACATGCACTTTATTTTGGATCTAAACATCTGTGGTGATTTTGCGGCCAACCCCATCCGATGCTTTTATGTTAGAAAATTTCTATATACCTAACCTAAAAAAAAAGCTAAACAGTATTTTAAATATACCTATATATATATTTTTTTTTTAATTTTGTGCGTTTTTTTTTTTTTTTTGATTCTCGTTGTTTGGTCTCGCAAACACTGACAGGGGGTTGTAAAAACGCCGACCTGAAATCTTTTTTGTTTTGACAATTTGTGCCAAAAAAAAAAAAAAAAAAAAAAAAGAGGGGATTCTCTTTCCCTTTATAATTGTTAACAAGTAGTCCTTCTGGTAAACGTACCTGTAGATAACTCAAGTGTTTGGTTGCTTCTATTTTTCACTTTATAAGAAATTTAATGAACACAAACTTGTGTGTGTATACAATTTAAGGGAAAAAAATAAGAAGAAGAAAAAAAAAACACCAATTCAATTTTTCGTATCGGAAATATTGATAGTAGGTAACTACATGTCTCAAATTTTGTGGACTTAACCACTGTAATTTGGGTAGGTGAGAATGCGTTGCTGTTGTTTTTTTATTACTGTTTATGTTTGTATCTTATGGTATTTCTCGAAAACTTTAGTGTTTCGCAATATCATAGGATAATCTGGGTGAAATGAAAAAAACAACAACGGGGGTAATTTGTCCCATTGTCCTTTAACATGACATGGCTTTCTTAAAGAAGGCACTTTGCGCGTATTATCGCTCCAGCTGGTGTTGCTCACGCCCCCCTCCCATTCCCCAAGCTGCTTACAATAATCTCTACCGCTACCTTGTGCGTTTTCTTTTTTACGAAACCTCTTCGAAAAGGTTTGTCTACCGAGTCTGTCAGACTGCCATAAAAGGGGATCTTAAGACTCTGGATTGTATGAAGTTAAGTGAATGAGAAGGAAAAAAAAATAAGAAAAAGAAAAAGAAAAAGAAAACGGAAAAAAAACAAAAAGAAAACAAAACAACAACAACAACAACAACAACAACAACAACAACAACAACAACAACAACAACAACAACAACAACAACAACAACAACAACAACAACAACAACAACAACAACAACAACAACAACAACAACAACAACAACAACAACAACAACAACAACAACAACAACAACAACAACAACAACAACAACAACAACAACAACAACAACAACAACAACAACAACAACAACAACAACAACAACAACAACAACAACAACAACAACAACAACAACAACAACAACAACAACAACAACAACAACAACAACAACAACAACAACAACAACAACAACAACAACAACAACAACAACAACAACAACAACAACAACAACAACAACAACAACAACAACAACAACAACAACAACAACAACAACAACAACAACAACAACAACAACAACAACAACAACGAAACAATAATATATATAAGGAAGAATAAGGACCTACTGTCATTCTTGCCTGACAAAAAAAAGTAAAAGTAAAATAAAAATAATATAAATTTATCAGAAAGTCTATTCTGACCTGTGTCGAGTATACCACAGTCGACAAAGTCTTTTGTGGGGGGAAACAATAAATAAGTAGTTTAATGAAAGACAATAAGAAACATGTCTTAATAGTCAGTTCTGGTACTAAGTTCAATATAGTGGGGGTCTCTTTGACGAAAAGTCGTAATCTCAACTACGTATGTGCGTCATTATCTAGTCAGACTCGTATTGATGTCGCACTTCGTTGTTTAATGTTAGTTTCGAAAAGTTACATTTATTAGTCGTCTTCATATACAGTCACTCAAACATGTACAAACACACGCTCTCATTTTATCCTTTTCTTGTTATGGTGTTTTTTTTTCACTTTTTTTGTAGTAAATTTTCACTATTTTGTATTAAAGCCGCTGATGTCGCGTTGCTGGGGCGTTAACATTATAACAATATGATGAGAGGGGTGTTTAGAAGGGCGGCTGTACTGCTAGAGATTAACCCAACCAAGGAATACGCAAGACAAGTTGAGAAAGGTTCTTATGTTAAAGACCACACCGGTGATGAAGGCATGTCTGTTATGACTGCGGAGTCTCCTTCTTCTTACAAACTTAGAAATTCTTCCTTTATGGATAAAATAACTTTCCTCGCCAAAGCTGGCAGGGGGGGTAGTGGAGGAATATTTTGGTATCGATTTAAGAACCAGCCGGCTGGTGGACCTGCAGGAGGAACAGGTGGAAGTGGCGGAAGTGTATTTGTTCAGTGTACTAATACATATCAGAATCTCACTCACTTAATAAATGATGGGTATATTGTTGATGACCCAGAAAACGAATTAGAAGACATTGGTGTTTGTCAAGCAGGTTCAGGTATCAACGGTGATGTGGGTGTGATGTCTGGTAACATGGGTCAGGATGTCGTTATGCCTCTCCCTCCTGGCACTGTTATTATCGATGCTGACACTAACAGAGAACTGGTTGTATTGAACCTGCCTGGTGAAAAATTTGAACTCGCTAAAGGTGGTAAGGGAGGTTTTGGAAACGAAAAACTGAAATCTTCAACACTCAGAGCCCCTGATATTGCACAAATCGGATTTCCTGGAGAAAGTAAAATGTACACTTTTGAATTTCGTACAGTAGCTGACATAGCATTAATTGGAGGCTCTAACAGTGGGAAATCAACTCTGCTGGGTGCAATGTCAAGGTCCGCCCCAAGACCATCCCCATTTAAATTCACAACTTGGAGACCAATGGTAGGTTTGATTCACCCTGATGAGACTTCACAATATTCAATGGTCGATCTTCCTTCACTTAGGAAAGATTCACATTACCAAGATAACTCTTTCTTAAAACACGCAACTAGAGTATCTGGGATTGTTTACGTGATGGAAAGTACCAGTACCAGAACCTTTAAAGAACAGCTTGAAATGCTTCAAAATGAATTAAATTACTACGACGAAGTCATTGGTTCGAAGGCAATGGCGGTTGCGATCACTAAAATGGATATCGCAGTTGACCCTATCACAGGAAAGAATACTTTCGATCGGCTTAAAGAATTTCAAAAAGAAATCAATTTACCAATTTTTCCGTTGTCTGCACATACGAAGAAAGGTGTTCTTGATTTTAGTTTATTCCTATCAAAGCTAATGATTAAGCATAGAGAAGACGTTATTAAGGAAAACCAAATTCGACGAAGAATGTTGAGAGTCGGACTCAGTTCTTTTGAAGAGATCAGAATAGCAGAAGCCAGACAGGTAACCATCCAGAGAATGCAAGACTTCCATTTATCGATGGCTATTCAAGAGATTATGAAAGAAAGAATCAGATCAAGACCGAATTTCACAGATAGAGAAACAGCAGGTGTAGAATATGCTAAAGAAGCAGCTGTCAATCCAGACGCTGATAATACAAACATGGCATCAGATGACGGCATCGTTTACTTAGAAGGAATGGAAGAAGTGAATTCTGAACCCTTCGTTCTTAATGATGATATCGATATCGACTCAATTCCAACTACTCATCCTGAAGACTGGGGTGTTGGAGGTCACGAAGACTTACAAGACGATATCAGAACAAAACCTCTTCTAAATGTCTGGCCATCTCACGTTCACGAATTAGATCAACTTGATCTAGAAGAAAGAGAACAACAAAGATCATACGGAGAAGCCGCTTCCATATTAGGTGCCGCCCATCAAGAATTAGAAAGATCTGAATACACCAAGAGCATGATTGGTGACAGTGGACTCGTAAATCCAAATGTTAACAAATTAGAGTTGGCTTCCAGAACTTTAGAGAGGTTTGAACTTAAAAGACAATCCGTTAAAGAAGGAGTTCTGTACGATCCTCCAACTCGTGAATTACCTATAACTGAAACTCTTCAGGTTGTCGATAATACTCCGAAATTAGCAGATATTGATGAAGAAGAAGAACAAACATTCGAGAAATACATACCTGAAAAGAAGACTTTTCCAGGTGAATACAACTTATTAAATAGCGAACCCTACCAACCTGAAAAATTGCACGAAGATGAGCTCTGGGGATCTCGTCATCCGAACGACAGCATGACGACTGAGGCAAACAAAGCCCTGAAAGCAGAGATGGCGAACCCAACGCCCACCCGTCAGGTATGACACTTTCGTTAGTTGTTCTTTTTTTTTTTTTTTTTTTTTTGAGCATAAAAATAATAAAATAACAAATAAAAATAGAAATGGAGACAGAAAGACTACTGGATGGGTACCCACAACGCAAACGTTGATGGTCCAGAGAGAAAAAATAAAGAGCAACTACTGAAGATTCAGACGGAGTTTTCACCACTGAACGCTGTGCAAAATCCTGGTAAGCATAAGTGGAGTCAGGTAAGCTTGCCTTCAGATAACGACTACGAAGGAGAAACAACGGAAAGTAGTAAGCGTATCGAAGAGTTGAAGAAGGCTTTTCCGAAAAAAGATGATCCAAAGGATGATAAATAAAATGCTCTCTAACAAAACAAAATAGTTAAAATAGCAGGGCTGATTACTCCAAACTCCTACTGGAAAGCACTGGATCACTACGTAGTTTCAAATCATGTTATTCATCACCTATAAAAACTATCCTTAAAACATTCCGTAAACGGTCATTGAAAATGCTTGACTTTATCTGTAGCAGTAGAGCTACCAACGGCACGAAGGAATTAACCTTGTTCGATAATGTTACTTTTTTATTCAAACAATTCAGTCAACAACATGGTGTAAGTTGAAAGTTTATTGTCATGTGCAGTGTTAACCAACCAAGGCCAGCTGACTAACGGAATACGACTTTGGTAATGATCCTGCTGCAGGTTCACAGCAACCTTGTTACGACTTTTGTTTCTTATGGTATTTATGTTTTTTATTATTATTCTCAGATCAGGTTTTCTTTTTTTTTTTTTTTCCTTCTTTTTTTTGATAAAATGAATTCGAATGATGATGGTAGTAGGATTTCAAAAATAACAAAACAAGCTCATAAATTAAAAAGTACATTAGGAACCTTGGGAGATAAAGTTTACGGAAAATTATCACACCCGTCGAACTCACCTCACTCAGCAACTCCACAAACAACAGCAACAACAACAGCTGCTGGTAATGGAGGATATTCCTCTGGTATGCCTGGATACCAGCAACCTACGAGTGCTGGATCTGTAGGTATTCAGCCTGCAGTGAGTAACCCTTATGTAAATAACAACCAAAATTATCAGCCATCATCACTGACAGCTATGCCTGCTCCAGTTCCATATAGTCCTCAGAATAGTAGATTAAATAAACCATTCACGACTACTTCTGATAGACCAACAGCAACTGCTGTAAATCCTTATCAGAATAGTAATTCTCATACTCGGTTGGGTTCTCCTCCACCAAATTTGCAGCATCAGTTACCTTCAGCAGTTTATCAACAACAGTCCAGTCAAATTAGTAGTTCCGCTTCAAGTATCACATCTCCGTCTCCCTCTACTTTGAGTGGTGCTTTCGCTCCAACTGCTCCACCTTCTTGTTTACTACCAACTTCTGAATACCCTACTGAAGAAGATTTACAACCAGGCAATCACATTGTTAGTGATCTACCTTTAGCAGAGGGAGCCCAAGGAGCGCTTTACAGAGCATTTTCTCTTGATAATGAAAGGGTTTTTGTGATTAAAAGAATGAAATTTAAGACCGTATCGGAGAAGGAAACTGCTGAGATCTGGGCGTGGAACTTTAAAGTTAACGTAAGCCATGTTAACATAATAAAATATCTTTCTGTGGGGTCGACAAGTCCTCTCAGTTTGGACATATCGATGCCGATATACTCTGATGGAGACTTAGAAAAGTATATTAGAAATGCTCCGTCTGCAGTAAGCCAAGATGTTATAATTTCGTTCTGTTGTCAAATAAGTTCAGCATTGCGTTATTTACACACACTTTCATCTGTAAGTTCCAGTGGAAGATACCTCGTGCACAGAGACTTAAAACCAGCTAATGTACTGCTTACTGATAATTCAACTCGGTGTATTATTATTGATTTTGATTCTTGGGGGAGGGCTGGAAAAACTGATCAAGAAACAACCTATGAATTTCTTGCTCCGGAAACCATCACAAGAGAAGAGTCAACACCTTCCTCTGATATGTGGTCGCTTGGAGCTATTATGTTTTGTTTGTTGACGTTGCCGTCTTTTCCGATGTTGATTCACCCGTCGGGAGAGTCTGTTTTATTGAATCATGAATCCTGGGGAACAGCAGACTTAGAAGAACAAATAAAGAAAGAAACACCTAACAATTACTGTCCTCATCTAGTCCATCTTACATCTAGATTACTGAATCATGATATTAGGCTTAGACCAACTGCTGAACAGACCTTTCGGTATGTAGAGTTAACATCCGAAATCAAAGTTTTTTTTTAATAGATTTTCTCAATTAAATTATTTAAAAAAAAAAAAAAAAAAAAAAAACAGGAAATTAGAAAGAATCAGAAAAGGAGAAGAGTTCTAAATGTGTTGGTCTGAATAAGAATGCTATAGTTAATAATCGGATCGGTTTTTGTTCTATTGACGCTTAGTCGAAAGAACCTGAATTGAGGAATCGTTAGATGTGATCTCTTTGTCTTACGCCTTGTTTCTCATTTTGTTTCTGTTGTGGTTCTCTGTTTACTCAATTATGTGCGTATCGATATACCCGCCTGACAAGTTTCGGAACGGGGGTGACGTGCAGGGAGAGCTTGTTGAGGTATCTTCTCAAATCTTTTTTTTTTTTTTTTTTATTAAACCCGCCGTCACTATATTTTCAAAAAAAAAAAAAAAAAAAAAGGCCCAAAATGTTAATAACATAACAGCCGTTTAGTCAATTTGGTTTTAATGTTTTTCTTACTATTAAATATCGTCATTCCCTCATTGCTTTTAGTAGTATTTATGGGACTACTGTTTTCCTATTGTCTAGTGGGGAGTCGATTGTAAAATTCTGATAACTCACACAATGAGGTGTGTTGTTACTTTTAATTTGATGTTTTTTTTTTTTTTTTTAAAAAATTAATTTCAATAATCTCCCTTTAACAGAATCTTACCAATGGCTGGTCAGTTGTCACGAGACCAGGCTTTTATGGTTATAGCGATGTGTGTTGTAGGAGCTTGTTTAGTATTTGTGTTGTCAGTAATATATTTTGAGCGTGTAAAACAGAGACGAAAGAGGAAGAAGGTTGCTGAGCAGTTTCCTCACAAGGGTCCGAGACCTGTCCAGGTACAAGATTCGCCTCAAAAAAGTGAAAATCGAGCAGATCTACCTGCGATTAATTACGCTGCAGTGCCATACCAATCACAATACCCTTCTGTCTACACCACTAAGCCATATGCTGTAAAGTATGTTAGTTCTGGTTTTTTTTATTATTTTATGCAAGTGAAATATGTCACTCATAATACAACAACAGCCATCCAGACGTGGCTGTTTACGCTGGTCAGCCTACGCTAGTGAAGTCAGTATTGCCCTGAGTCTTGTTATTATATCGCTAAGTCTGTTATTAAAAGGGAGGGGGAAAACTTTTTGTCCCCACCCTCCCCCCACCCTGCTAGCTAGATTATTAGACCATTTTTGATTATTCTTTTTATTACAACAAAAAATAATTCAATCCTCTCACATCTCCCACAGTTGAATAAGCATGTCTGACACACAGCATTGGAGAGCCAGACTAGAGCAGCTGTTAAAGTGGGCTGTAGCTGAAGAAAAGTTCGAAGGCGATATTCATTTCAGCCTTTGCTGCTACACTGAAGCTGTCTTGTTAGTATATCGAAAGCTGTGGGTAAAGGGCGGCAGTGAAGCTGAGAGAAAAGCAGCACAGCCTTACTTATCATGTTGGGCTTCAAGAGCATTGCTGATGCAAGCTGTCATAGCTGAAGATGGGACAAAGCCGTCGGAACATCCGCTGCTTAGGGCAATCCCAAAGATGTGTAATAACGTGGATACAGAGTCTTTATCAGTCACTGACGAGACCTCACGAATGCCGAATGATAAAGTAAATGTTAGAAGCGCTGCTGAGGCATTAGATCTACCTCTACCACCGACATTTGAACAAAAAGATGATGCGGGAGCGTCATCGGTACCGGAACACAGAGATCCAGAATTCGGAAATGGGAATCCAAACGACGAAGACTTCGCTGCTGTGCTAAACACATTTCTAAAGAAGCACGAAAAGTAAATAATTCACTCGGAAACATACCGAACATACTTGCCACTCTATTTCTTTTCGCTCTATAACATTTCTTTTGTTACGGTTTCTGAAATTTTGCAAATTTAATGAGAATATCAACAACACACAATTAGATTTTTGTTCAAAAAGTGAAAACAATATGCGAATGAAGGCAACCGACAACGTAACTAAGTCTCAGGAGGAAATATTCTCATAGTCGTAATAAGAATAATTTCTTATTACAGTAACCACGTCTCTATTTGACATTTTAAAAAAGAAAAAAATGGATACTAATAAAAGTAAAATAGGTAAAAATGAGAACATACGTCGAATCGAAGACGCTGATGCATATCAAATCAGCGATGCGGGGTTACAAATAACTTCAAAGAGAGGAAACGCCAACTCCATTAGCAGCAAGAGTCAAAAAGTGATTGACAATGTGATGAAAAACGAATCAATGAACATTTCAGATATAGCTGATAGTGTTTATGTTATCAGAGATGAATTATCAAAAGAAGAAAAAGCAAAACATGAACACCTACTTAAAGACATTGATGAACAGCTCATGTGCTCAGTAAGTCAGTACCTGCGAGAGTGTGAGAAGAAACCAGTGGTATTCATAACTAGAAATTTCAGAAAAGTGTGGGAGTTATCAAAAACGAATAAATGGACTGCTGAGTCTCAGCGTGTATTTGACAAAAAGAACAGAGTTACTGGGTGCAAGAAGGAGATCTTACAAGGTTTTTCATCTGAACTTCGTCGACTTATAGAAGGGTCTTCCAAGAAGTTGGCATCCCGTTCGACGAAAGAAGTACTGGATTATTTAAATAATAGTCCAATGATCGAACAAATGCGATGCATTAAAAACCTTGATAATTTTAAAAAAATATTTCCTAACGAGTCTTGGCCCAAGGAAGCTGTTAAAAATGCAATCCACGGCTTTAAGGAACGAGTAGCTACACACCGCGAAGAAATTCTCAAAAAACTCAGCAAATATAAAGCAAACGAAGAAGACTTCAAACTGTTGAATGAAATAAAGTCACTGGGTCCTAAATGTGAGTTCTTTGTTGACGTGGAACCAATTGAGAATGGAATTAGCACCTTCATCGAATCTTGTAAAGAACTTAACCGACAATGTACTAAGGCTCAACAGTGTACCATAAATTCACAAGATAAACTGGAAATAGATGATTTTGCTAAATGTGTTGACACGGTTGAGAAACGAAACAAAACAATTGTGGCATACAACAATACGTGGAAAGAGGATTCTAAATTTATGTCAGAAATGTCATGGTTTCCGTTGTCATCAGCGCAGGAAAAATGTTCAGAGATGATTAATAATTATATGGAAGGGATCGTTAATTCCCTTAAAGAAGTAAAGGAAAAATGGAAAACCAACGACCGAGAAGTTACTTCCCAAATCTACAAAACAATTAAAGTGAAGTACTCTGTTGTTGATTTCATGACCGAAATGAAATCTGCATTCCCGAATGGAACAACTGTTCTCGAAAGTTGCAAAAGCGAACTACAGGAACACTTCAACGAGTTGAAGAAAACAACAGATCTGTCAATTGAAAGTGTGACAAGCACCATCGAAAAGTGTCATTTTAAACTCAAAAAGGACAGACTTACTAGTGACAATGATGAACACAAAGAGATCCTACAGGGATTTGACATTCTGAATGGACTGCTACACAGCTTTAGAGCAGCTAGGGAAGCATCCCCCAGAGACACTTATGATTTTGTTGATGCTAGGGAATTAGAATGCAAAGACAAATTAACACAAAAAATAAACGATGTTGCTGACAAATGGGACGGCTCTGATACGCAATTGCTCTGTTTGCGGCTCCTCACTCTTCAGACATTTATTGACTTGGTCACTATTAGCAGTTTGGATAACATTATTGATACTGTATTGAGGGCATTGTCCTCAACAGACTTTCGTCTGGTAAAAGAATGCTTAGCACACATTAAATACATCGACGTAGAATTGGGACCCAAAGTCAGGAAACTACAAGATTATCACAGAAAACTATTTCAAAAAGTCGCAACCGTTGAAAGATATGTGAAAACTTGTCATATCGGCATCAACACAGCTGAGGAACTGTTAGAAAAAGAAAGCCTTAACACGGGAATTGACTTTAAGGTACTTAAGGAATTGTTCGAAAACTATTTTGAACACTGGCGTGAAAATTATGAAAATCACAAGATCGATAATGTTGTAACATCGGCAACGAGGTTGCGTCATAATAAGAAAATTAAAAACCGTGATATTGTGAATCTTGTAGCCTCTTTATTTTCAGTCTGGTCGATAAGTGAAACAACACAAGACTCCGATAGTGACTCTGGGAGTGATGATGATGACAGTGACGATATGAAAACTGTTGTCAGGCCTCATCTTTTACAAGTGATAGCTGTATTTAGAATGTTAGGTTTGGGTATCAAACAAGATAAGACTAAGGACGGATCTTTTGAAGAATTCCTCGATGAACCTTTCGAACTACAAAACATTCCAAATCACCTTCTTGAGATGTTAACTGGAGAAGGTAAATCCATTGTTATTGCTATTGTTGGGGCAGTCTTTGCTGTTCTTGGATACACAGTTCATTGCATGTGTTATTCAGCTTATCTCTGTAAACGTGATACAGATGCCTTTGAGAGATTATTTAGTGATTTTGACATTCGAGGTAGAATCTCGTGGGACACATTTGAGAACAGATTCGAAACTATTCTCGAAGGTGTGATCTCAAGAGAACGAATTACAGCAGCCATAGAGACCTGTGGAGTTCCCAAAACTATTGGAGGTGTGTGACTTTAGTTGTGGTTAATTCCCTCTCACTTTTGACAAATCCCGTTGATTAAACATTTCTTCCTTTTGATTGTTTGGAAGGCCCATCCCAGAATGGACTTGTTTTTACTTTGTCTCTGGAGCTCTTCTTGCATCAGGCCGTGCCGCTAACCGCAATAGGTCACTCTGGCCAAAAGCCTAGATACAAAAATAAAAACAAAAAAAAACAGTCGAAAAAGTAGAGTCCAAGAAAATAATAACCATTGTAGACGAACACGATACTCTCTGGAGAGTTGATTCTTGTGAAAGAGAATACGTTGCTGTGACGACACTCAGGCCAAAACAGTTAAGGGCTTTGGTGAAGAAGATCTGGGAGTGTCACTGCCGAGACCCTAGTACCCAATTCCTGTTATTAACGGAAATCTTTTTCCTAAAGGAATATGATGATTGTGTTAATTGTTACTACTCCGCTGATAATGAAAGAAGTCACAAATGGAGCTCTCTAATGAGAGACTGCATCAGACAGATGATATTTGATCTTGTGCAATACAAAGAGAAATCCTACGACGTAAAGAATAATAAAATATGTTACGATCGTGATCACAGTGTTTCATACAAAGAAAGACACGGATACATGACTATGTGGCATGCTTTTCATGCTAAACTACCAGAAGATAAGTTAAATCAGTACATCGCTATAAACGTTCAGGGTTCGAGATTGTCTTACACTCACATGGTTAACGAATACAGTCTAGTCCTGGCAATAACAGGAACCCTTAAGGCAATGCATTCAAAGGAACTTAATTTCATTGAAGATAAACTACGCAGCAATGGCAAGGAAGTATACAAGACATTCCTCCCTTCAGCCTTTCTCAAAGATGATGTAAAGATAACAACAACTAAAGTACAACTAACTAACGGTATTGAAGAACATCATAAGGCGATCGCTGACTACATCATAGAAGTTGGTTCAGAAAAAGTTCCTGACCTTGAGATCAAGAGGCCTATCTGCGTGTTGTTCCGACTGGTCAGAGACTTGGAGGAATTCCAAAAGTACAGTGGTTATGCTGCCATAAAGGAATTATATAACACGCATACGTTAACAAACCTCACCGGTGGCAGCAAAGATCTCGAAAAGGAAATTAACAGAATTCCATCACCAAACACCTTAACACTTATGACTGAACCATTCTCAAGAGGGATTGATCCAAAAACTGCTGACGATCGAGTCATTAAACTCAATGGAGTATTACTTATTCAGACTTACGTAAGTCAAAGTCAAGCCGATGAGGAACAAGCCATTGGCCGAGTGGGTCGTCACGGAGAGCCTGGCAGCTGGGCTTGCATTTATGATTTGAATTCACCAGCAAAAGGTGGTGAATTCAAACTATCAGATGAGCAGGAAAAGGAACTACGCAACGTCGATGATACAGATCCCAAAAACTATCAAGAAACAGTTCTTAAGTTAATAAGAGATTATAGAAAGGAGTACTACGGCAAAAGGTACGACGATGTTTTACCAAATTCAGAATTATTGAAATCTTCTAATGAAGAATCAAAAGATTTCCTGAAGAACTTATGCAACGTTGAATCGGATGATTGCTTTGAGAAGGTTCAGAAATACCTCCTTAATATGAATGAATGCACAATTAAAAACAGCGATCAAAACCCTTTTCGTCTTCTGATATGCATTGATGCCACGGCAACGATGCATAACTCTATTACTATTGTGAGAAAATCAATTAAGAATATGATTGCGACAGCCAGCGGAATACTTGAATATCTTGGAGTCAATCGAGGTTTTCAAATTAAAATTCTTGGATACAGAAACTACGATGTCGATTATGAACATTTGATTTCACACACAGAGTGGACTGAAGCATGTGATTATAAGAAACTAGAAGATTTCTTAACGAATATGATACCCAAAAGCGGTCCAAAGAAACACTTTCGCTTACGAAACGGTGAAGAAGCGATTGAGGTAGCACTAGCATATGCAAATGAGGAAGTTTCTAACGACAGATGCAATACTGTTATTGTTATGGGTGACGAAAAAGCTCTCAGCTCAGATCAGATTACAAGGTTACGACAAGTCAAAGGCGAAGATTATTGGCAGAGCTTCTCTTTGGTGGCAAAGCCAACCGAACTACGGAGCGAAGTCAAAAAGCTTGCTGTCTCCAACATACCAGTCCACGCTTATTATCTGAAAGATAAGGCTAGGAACAGTTTTATAAATGAAATAGCTAACCCCACAGGTGGGAAACACTGTAAATTTGATCACTCGAAAAGTGATTCCAACGAGTTACAACTCATCAAAGAAATGTCAATCACATTCTGTGAAAACATCTTACGCGGCATGGACAAAACAGATGTTTTTAAATCTTACTGTGGTGCTAGTTACACAGCGCGTGAGGGCTGTAAATGAGAAGCTTGGTAACAAACTTTAGTTCTGCGATTTTTTTTGGAATGGTAGAAGAAACGATTCTGTTTTTTTCGAGAAAAAAAAAATTCACTTTTTTTTTTTAAAAGTACCCATTACGGTTTTTTGAGGTTGTCCTTTTTTGAGCGTTCGAATCACACTAATTCGACGGTTGTTATAATGTTCTATCTGCTGTGTTCACGCGCGCAAGAGAAGGAAAGTAAAAAACACTACAGTCAAATCTTTTGATAGATTTCACTGTAAGAATGGTTTCCTGCTGCGCTGCCTTTTCCTTTTCTTCTTAAGAAAATAATAATTTTCTTTTTTTTTTTTTTTTTTTTTTCTTTTTCTAACTTCAACCAACTTTAACCAAAAAAGAAATTTCCGAAATCGCCAACTCCAGAAAACTGATTTGTTCAGCTGAAGTTCTCCGGTCATGAGGTAGAACAGGGGTTTTAATTGTAAACAAGTGTGGCATTTGCTTCATCAGGTACTATGTGAAACATGAAACCGGCCCAGTTGGTGCGCAGAATCATCGCAGGTAAGCAGGGAGAGGTAGCCGTCCTCTCATTGCAACTTTATAGAAATAAGACTTCACCAGAAAAAAGAAACGATCTGAACCAACTACTGGAAGTAATTAAGGGACTGAAGGTTCTTGATGAAGACAGTAAAGAGTTTTGGGATGCTTCCAAAGAAGCAATTGAGTACAGTGGGAAGGTTGCAAGAATTATTCTGAGGTGGAGCAGTAAAAAGAAAAAAAAAAAGATACAAGAAAGAATGCAAACACTGTCTCCAGCAAACTACCACGTCGAAGATGTAATTGATGTGTTACACTGTTTACACTTGTCAAGGACTTTGCAGACGAATTATTTAAAAAAAGCTGTTCCAACATTGAAGTCTGCTGATCTTTCGGAGTGGACAACACCGAGAATTGTTTGTATCTTAGCTGTTATATTAAAGAAACATCTCCTGCCAATGCAATGGATTTTACCACAATTAGATTTGCACGAGACAGATATTGAGACCTTCCACAAGTTGGGATTCGATGTTATCGAAGCACTAAAAAGAAATGGACTGGGAACCTTAGGGAATAATGAGTTGGAGAAGAACTTACGACTTGCGATCACTGATCCTTCTCTTTGGAGATGTTTTGAAGAACATGCAGCAGCTTATGGATTGAAATCGAACTCTAGCAGAAGTCTCGCATCTATAATGGAAATATGTAAACAATCAAAAGCAGAAACATCAGTCTTATACAAAATATCGGAGAAGAGATTAAGAGAGAGGTACATCGCATAACCACAACTTATATTATTATTTAGTAGTCAAACATTAATAAGTCTTTTCACTAACTCTAATTATTAACAGCAACAGCAGCAATATGCCAGAGTCAAAAATGATGGAGTTGCTAGCTCACGGATATGCCGGACCACTGAGCCCAATGAGAGGTGGTCGTGGAGGAAGAATTCATCAACAAAGTGATCTTCCAAAAAGAGAGAGTCAAAAAGGATTGGTAAACTTAGGATGGCAGATTAAATCCGAAAAATATGGCAAGCGATGTTACGGAGACTCATGTTCAGCAGAAGTCCCTCGAGGGAAAATTGTCCGACACGGCCGCAGAACACAACCCCTGAAAGTGATACCCACATCACCTGATAAATCTTTCTTTGATGTTCTGTCGCCATCAGCATCCCATAGAGGACGTCTTTGTCATCCAAAACCGGCAACCAACATTTGGCCGGCTGATCAAAATTCTTCATTGGAGCCAACACACAACTTATCACACTTCTCACAAAATCGAGCAAAAATAAATTTAATTTCATAAATCTTATTAAGAGAATAATGAAAACGGGTGCTGTAAACCATCCAACTTTTTATTTTTTATGTAAACTTCACGGAGTGCTTTACAGAGCTTCTGAAGGGAGTGAATGATGCAGTGTTTCATTCACTTTGTATGCAGTCTGTTTTGGTTTTTTTTAATTTATTCCTGATCGAATGTATCCTTAAAAGCTGTTAAGAAGTATTTACCTTATCTGAAATTATAGGCACTGGCAGCAGGCTCTTGGTCAGTTGACCTTCTCATTTTATCCATTCCATGCTAGGTTGCAATTTAAGTAAACTCTGTTTAAAGTGTTTTAGTCGTATTTTAGTAGTCAGTTACACCTCTCCTTATATTGGAATTTATTGTGTTGGGTGATGTTTTAATTTTTTTTGATAAAAAAAAATATAGTTCCTTCACACCAGGTTTTCGTAGTGACTGCAGGTATTGGGGAATAACACCACCACTGTATAAGTAGATAGTAAATGATATGTGCAGTCACTTAGTTCAGCCAAATATTTCGTCTCCGATGTCGGATTCACCGGCAAAACGAGCTCCGGTTACAGGAACACGAGTTGTGCGTAAGAAAGGTGAGATCAGAAGTCCTGTTCATCGCTTGGATTCTAACGACTCATCAAATTCATTTTCATCTCAAGATAACAAGACAAAGAGACGTCCATTTACAACTCCTTGTCGGATACCTGAAGTAAAGAGAGATCCAACTACACCAACTCGTACGGTTAGACCAAAATACCGACCTAATACTGGAGGATTAGAAAGACCATTAACACATTCAAACAGTACTGGGACTGGTATGATGACTGTTGTTCATGACTCTGCTATGTCAGTCGGGGTAATGTCTCCATTGGAAATTAGTGAAGACATCGTAGAAGAACCTATTGAGTGGGTGGAGGAAAAACCTATTCACAAAAGCATCCCTCAGCCAGCCGCACAGCAAAAACAGCAACGGCAACAACAACACCACCACCACCACCACCACCACCAACAACAACAACAACAACAACAACAACAACAACAACAACAACAACAACAACAACAACAACAACAACAACAACAACAACAACAACAACAACAACAACAACAACAACAACAACAACAACAACAACAACAACAACAACAACAGCAACAACAACAACAACAACAACAACAACAACAACAACAACAACAACAACAACAACAACAACAACAACAACAACAGCAACAACAACAACAACAACAGCAACAACAACAACAACAACAGCAACAACAACAACAACAACAACAGCAACACCACCACCAACAACAACAACAACAACAGCAACAGCAACAACAACAACAACAGCAGCAGCAGCCACGACAACAGCAACAACATCAACGACTACAACAACAACAGCAACGACAACAGCAACTACAGCAACAACCAGCAAAACATTTCCCGCAGCAATCTGCTGCACAACCCCTTCCAAGCCCAAAACCAAAAAAACTTCAGGCAGCACTATTGGATGTGGGTATCCCAACTGCCTCACAAATTCCATTCGGCAAGGAAGGTTCAAAGGTCAGAACAGGATCAAAGACACTAATCGGAAGGGGTTCTTTTGGCTGCGTCTTCAGAGGGCTTCACGAAGGTACCAATCAGATTGTTGCTATAAAAGAAATTCATTTAACTGGTGAGTCGACTGGTAAAGTAGCGATGATTAAAAAGGAAATAACGCTGATGAAGAAGTTGAAGCATCCGAATATCGTTCGATACCTTGGAGCGGAAAGAGTTAAGACCCAGTTACATATCTATCTGGAATATGTAACTGGTGGTTCAATGGCTTCAATTGTTAAGGAATATGGTCCACTTACTGAAGACATGACTCGTAAATACGGCAGACAAGTTCTTGAAGGCCTTCACTATCTTCACGTAAACAACATAGTTCATAGAGATATTAAGTGTGATAATCTCTTAGTTGGTACGGATGGCACCGTCAAACTCGCTGATTTCGGGACTTCAAAAGAGCTTCGCACACTTGCTGCTACAGTAACAGGTATGTGTTGTGAGCTAAGTGTTTGTGAATAGTGATGCGTCATAATCAAACTAATAAAATCAGGTACCGCATGCTTCATGGCACCAGAGGTCATTAAAGGTATCGGTCACGGTCTTGCAAGTGACGTTTGGAGTTTGGGATGCACGGTATGTGTTGTGATCTTCCCCCCTGCAATAAGTCTTAAAGTTGAAAAACTACTATTCCAATGAAACAACAACAACAACACTAGGTAATTGAAATGCTTCACGGCAAACCCCCTTTTACAAACTTTGAGAACCAGTGGGCAACCATGATGCACATCGCTGGTTTGAAGTGTACGATATCAGAAGTTCCTCCCCACGTGACGAAGCTACCGAGAGAGTTCTTGAGAAAATGTTTACAGGTTTGTTTTAAATTCTTTTATAAAGTCAGCCACGTTAAATAACTAATCTAATAAGTGATTACAACACTAAAAACAGATTGATCCTGCCCATCGTGCAACAGCTCCAGGGCTACTTCAAATGCAGTGGTTTTTAAATCACCCGGAGGATGTGTTGTTGGGCTCACCGACGGAGCCAGCTCCAATACCTATTTCATCACCAGTTGGTGATAGTCCTGTACTTGATGACTCATTGTTAGATCCGATTGTACCACCAGCATTACAGCCAAGGAATTCACCTGTTGGTATAAATAATATGAATAGTGGTTATGGTAATGGTGTCACTCACAATTCTCAACCTGCTGCACCAATCGATGATATTCAGTCTGTCTCAGAGTCACTCTCGGATGAGGAAGCGTCGAACTTTAACCCAATCCTTAGCTACGTTGGAGACAATTGATTTTCTCTGCAAAAGAAGTTTTTTTTCTTTTTCACTTCCCCCTAGTTTGCCGTTGATACTACACAAGATCGATCCCTGGTCGAATTATTTTTTGTGGCGGGCCGTCTTTTCAGGCGCAGCTGTGCGCCACCCGTTTGCACTCGGAGACCATTTCGTAAAAAAGGTAAAGTAGGACGACAAGGTACGTAAAGGTGCCACCGACGGGATAAAAAAAAAAGTCTCCCTTCGTGTATGCTTTTAGTCATTTCGTTATATCGAAATCATTGTCAGGCTTCTCTATATAAGATAAGCACCGTATGAACTATTGGTTCTTGTTATGTTTGTTTTTCCCTTTTTTTTTTTTTTTTTGTCAACTCGCTTTTAATCAGGCGAGAGCGATTTTCTCACAGGTCAAACACTTTAGTTTGACATAGTTGTACTACGTACAGTGAATGAAATAGATATAAAGGCATGGGCTGTTAGGAAGCGATATGCTGTTGCACCCGACACCAATCAGTTATCAGATGAAAATACGTTAACGGTGTCGAACCTACTTAGTTTTCATGGTTTTCTTTTTTTTGTTCTCTCCTTCTTCCCTACCCCTTAGCTTGCGAAACTTAAATTACTTTCGTCACTTCGGTACCGCTGCCACAGCTTGCGCGGTTGCTTACTTTTTGCTTGTGGTCACACTGTGCTAAATTAAAAAAAAGAAATTTCCTCAGCTAAAGTAAGCGTTACATATTGTGATAGACAATAGGATTCAGCGAATAAACGACTAGAATTAAAAGCAGGTTTAAAAAAAAAAAAACCCTCTTTTTTTTTTTTTTTTTCAACACACGTTTTCACCACCCTATTCCCCACCCCTCAATTCTGTTCAGCATCAGGTTTCCTTTTTTTTCTTCTTCTTTTTTTTTCTGACTTCATGTCTTGTGACTCGTGGTCAGCTCCGTCGGTATCACATATTTAAGCAAGGAGGGGTACTTTTGCACAACTCCTCTTTTTCCCAAAGCCCTGTGAGATGCTTTCTCGGGGTTGCTGTGTATCTGTAGCCTGTTTATGTAGACAGCATTAAGACACTGATGTTGGGAATTACAAATCCGTGAAAATATACTGCATCTAAATCTGAAAGTCATAGCCAAACATATTTAATCAAAAAAAAAGAAAGAACTCTAAATAATGTGCGAAAAACCTCCCTTCCCTCACTCCCCCTCTTTATGTTTTTTTTTTTTTTTTTTTTCGTCTTTATTTGTTTCCCCGCTTTTCCCTCGCTTAATACTTCCCCTAATATGTGTTTTATATTAGATTACTGTCGTCTCTGTACTAACCACGCTCTTTATTTTGGGAGGTGGATCGGCACGTAGTCCTGCGATATTGCTGTGACTTTCAGTTTTACTGATTGCAGTCCTTTCCGCATTTTTATAGCATCGGTTCTCAGGGTCAATTACAGACCATACCAACCTGACAGTGTTCAGATGGTAACCACTGCAGCCTGCACAGTGATTTACTGTAAACAAACAATATTATTACAGTGCACGTATATGCTGCTTTTTCCTCGTTCAGAAAATCCTGTAGTATTACTTTGTGCGAAAAAATTAAATGCGGGAGGGAGGAAAAAAAAAAAAAAAGAAGAGAGACAACTGGTAGAAGGAAAAAAAAAAAAAAAAAAAAAAAAAGAGCGTTTTAATTAAACCGGCTCGCTGTAGTTGTGGTTATCTGTCGTAGGTAGCGTTTCGTTAAGTTAGTTAAGTCTGTCAGATCATAAAAAAAATGTATTTATGTGATGCGAGACATCCACGCGACTAAATTAATGATTTCGATCCCCCACCAAACAAGTCTAATTTACTTTTTTTTTTAAAACTTTAAAAAAGCCAAAAAAAAAAAAAAAAAAAAAAAACGAATAAACAAAATGCGTCTGCTATTCCCACTTCTGACACTAATACTGCTTTATCCAGAAGCAGTATCATCGATTGGTGTTGGGGATATAAATCCTGACACTGAAAATGTAGATGAACTAATGGAGCAAGCTGAAAAGCTAAAGGGGGTTACTAGATGCAGAGCATGTGAAGAAATGGTTAAAGGAATTCAAAAAGCTATGAAGAAATTAAATAAAAATGCATCAAAACAGATGAAAAGCGTGTTTGCCATTGATACAATTGAATCGGCTTGTGAAGACAGCGACAGTCGACTTTATTGCGATGAGGCTGTTGAGAAGATCGAAGATGACTTAATAAAATATATTAAAAAAGGAAAAATAGGAGAAGATGATCACGAAACTCTTTGTGATAAAATTTGTAAATGGAAAGCAGACATGAAAGACAGCATAACGAATCAACATAAGAATTTCATGGATGAAATTAAAGAAAAAGAAGTAAAACGTCGAGTAGAACAACTAAGAACCGAACACGCAGCAAAAAGAAGTGAGAGAGACGCGCTTCCATTTTATCACAGACTATACCTTGATATCTATGAGGAATTCGAGGGTTACTGGACATATATTATTATTGGATATATTTTAATCATGCTGGTCACAATTCTTCTTCAAGCTTGTTGGATCATAGTCTCACACAGACGCAAACTGGTTGCACTGAGAGCACAAAAACTAGCTGAAATGAATAAGGATAAGTAGTTGTACGCTGGTGTGTCTTCAAAAAATTTGTTTTTTTTTAAAAAAAAAAAAAAAAAAAAGGGGTTTTGTGTTTGTATTTTAGCGGTTGTTAGTATTTTCGTTGACACAAGTTATAACATATTTTTTTTTTTGTTTTTTTAATTTATTGTATTGCAAAAAAAAAAATAATCAAAAATTCCTCATTTTTATCCCCCACACAGGATAGCTATCAATTTTTTATTCATTCTCGGTCACTAAAGTTGTTACTGTTTTTTTTTTTTACATTATCAAACTATCACCCCACACAGGATATTTGTCCGACATTATCTGCCAAAAAAATGCATCAAAGAACTACTGTTTTTACGATTATTGGAATCACAACACTTCTCTGTGCAGCGATGATGGCGAGTGTGTTAACTGACGGAAGCAGTTTGTTTAAAATAAGAGAAGAGAAAAAGATGGTTGGGAATGCTTGGATTCAATCACTTCCAATGATAGGTTTTCCATACTCAATTGGAGTATTCGGTGATATGTACGGACGTGAGTGGAATTCTGGTAATGGAATTACAACCTACAACAGAATGGAAAAAACTGATCCTCACCCGTCTCATTTCACAAAACTGTATAAGTGTGACGACCATTTATTAATAGGTGAAATAATAATGGTTTCGGTGGTGATGGCTATTATTATTTCAGTGTTATCTGTCGCTTGCTCTATGTTGGTAATTAGCAAGGGAAATACTTCATCAGCAATGCTGTCCCTTTGCCTTCAAGGAATCCTCACGATAATCTTTGCTGTTATTGTATTTCAATCTTCTTTAATATTCTCTTATCCGTACACATGCCATGAGTACCCGTCATTGGTGATGGGACTCTCTGCTGTGTCTATCAGATTTAGTGATATTTTTGAGATTAGTTATGCCATACCGTTGTTTGGTATTTGCCTTTTAATCGGATGTTTTAATATTATTCTGATTGTCTCATCAGGTGTCTTTCGGAGTGAACCATCGTACAAGAGGATTGTAGATATTCGTGTGCAATGATTAACTGTTTTGTCTTTTTTTTTTTTTAAAAAAAGTAAGTCCTAAAAGAGTAATCCTCAACAGATATTCAAATTTATCGTTAAGTTGTTATGATGCAAATGGATTCTTACAAAACTTTCAATAATTCTATTTAAAACCAATTTTTTTTTTTTTTTTTGTTATCCGAATCGTTATGTAATCGCCCCAGATTCTGATTCTTTCTCCGAATTGGGTACGTAGCGTAATGTTTTACCCTTACCTCTCATCTCTCTCTATCGTCTTGTCTCTTGGCGAGACAACTTACATACTGGTTCTTTATTGAATAACTTTTATTTATTAGATTGTTTGCTGTCGGGATGTGCAAGCGAATTAATTTTCGATCTGTATATTTTATATTGAACTAATTCTGTAACGTGCAGTTTGTGTTGCCTGTGATGAGGTAGAACGTTAATCTATCTCGGAACAGGTTTTTTTTTTTTTTTGATTACCAGTTTGTTATAAAACGATGCGCTTTGCATTGTCATACAAGCGGCAGTCTTTTCCCTGTGTTATTCGAACGCCTTCATTGATGTATTTAGGGTGTCTTGATTTCTGTTTTTTTTTTTTAAATTATTGTAATCGGCCATATCTGATGGCTGATACCTCGTAGAGTACTATCTGAAATAAGATCCTTCTCAGAAGAGTTGTAGTTATATTAGCCGATGATACGGTTTTGATTACAGACAATACTTTAAGGGTACTCACTGCCTGTCTGTAAATCCGTAGACTGATTCCCTCCACTTACGCATTCGTATCAGTGAATCTGTTATCTTTGTTCTTGTCTTTGTAAAACCGTAGCTTAGTTAGTCGGCTGTGTAGACATTCACCCCCCTAACCCATTCGGTGTCCCATCCGCCTTTTCATATTTTTTTTTTTTTGCATCAAAAAAAAAAAAGTAGATTAATTCTTGTCGTTCGATTACCGTATTCGATGTCACTACATAAAAAAAGATTATTTTTGCAGCCCGACTTATTTAAAGTGGTTGACAACTTTTGGAATTGCTTATTTTTTTTTTTCTTTCCTAGCAACAACTCCTTTTGTTATTATTAACTATTAAGCTTATACTGTCAATGGTGGTTACTTACTCTTGTTGAATTGTGACGAGAGTCCGTCTTGTGTGTTGTCAAATAGTTGGGTATTAGTTACGTTGTATTTCTCTCACAAAACAGTTATTCACACGGATCTCGAGGTTGTGTGCAATCCAGTCTACTTTATTCACTTCTCTCACAAACAGTCATTCACATGATCATTGGTGATGCCTCGACTACTGGAGGTGTCTTTCTCAATTGCTGGTCTGTTGATAGTAATCCATCACTTCTTTATTGCTGTTGATCTACCGGTAGTGAAATTTCCTACCGAAAGAAATACAACTGGGACTCCAACTCCAACTCCAACTCCAGCTGAAATCAATAAAAACGAAGATATTATATTTAATCATGGCGCACAACCAGATACGGGAAGATCTGATTACAATATAAGTGAGAAGGTTGATGGTTTAGAAGGAGGGTTTCTATGGCCGCTTCGAAAAGCAAAAGACAAAACTAATTCAAAGAGAAACTCAAAACTCGAAGTTATGTATTCGTATCTTCAAAAGGAGAGACCAACACCTGAAGATCATGCCCGGCATATTGATAGTATGCCATTTCCTGCCAGAATGATATCAAAACACATCAGATTTCCTGAGCATCCACTTGAGCAACAAGGGCTGGGGTTACCCGACGTTTCTCCAGCACCAACTGGGATTGCAGCTTATAACTTAGCGATGAAGTTTGGTTATCCACCTCATTGGAGAGCAAGACAGAGACCTCAATTCTTCTTATTAGGTCCTCCGAAGACTGGAACAACATTTCTTGATGCGTGCATCAGATTTTCAATGACAGGAAACAGTAGTCAAATACCATATCCAAGTGCAAACGCAAGATGGCCAGCAGAACGAGGTCCTGGAGGAGAACCTGTCTACATGGATTCTCCTGAAATGCTTCCTTTTCGAATTTGGAACCGAACAGGATTCAGGAGATGGGACCCACCTAAAGAATGGTGGACATATCCTGAGATAGGAAGGTATGCTGACACAATAAGAGGATTCATTAATGTCATGAGATTTCCTCCAGTAGAACCCGACTCCGATAAATGGAAACTGATTGACAGCACACCAGACTCACTTATGATACCAAAAGCAGCTCAGGCACTTCATCAAGACCTTCAAGGAGCTCCTTTTACACCAACATTCTTAGTAACTCATAGAAATGCATTCGATAGAGCGTATTCACATTACTTATTGTTTTCTGAGTTGAGAAATGACTGGGGATGGGGACCTGAAACTCTTCCTGTGTTTGCTGATAGACTTGATCAACAGCATAAAATACTAATGAATATTACCATCTGTAAGAGGTTACTTACTGACCCAGAACCTATTCTTGAATCCATTGATTTAACTTATCAAGCACTAAGATGGTGTTTATATGATCCACATAAAAGAAATCAGGTTATGTATCTTCCATTTGGGTTCACAGCTTTAGGATTGAATTATTGGTTGAAAAAATTTCCAGCAGATAATTTCAGATTGTTGAAAATGACTGATCTTAAAAAGCTGAACACGGCGGATAAACTTTTAACTTTTAGCGAAAAAACTTTTTCAGGATTTCAAAGAGTGAAGCCCCGTTGTGATGAAGCAAGTTCCTGGAATAGTGGTAAGTGTTCAGGACACGGTCTTTATGATAAGGCGATGCTTTTCTGTAGTCATGCATCGCCTGCTCTTGAGAAGCAAGCGTGGACAGATCGTAAAGGTTTAAAACTCTCAAAGGGGCCTCCAGAAAGGCTTGAAAAATATCGCCATATTGCAGAGAAGTGGTCAATCGTTTTAGAACGTATGATTACTGAGCATGGCTTGCTACGTTATGATCCTACTGCTGAAGAATACGACACAAAATAATCGTTCTACCCCTCTTCACACCTCAGCACTTGTCATTAATTTTGGAGACAGAAACTTGATCACGAGAATTCCTTTGCTCAGACTGTGTTAATGAATATTCTGTGATCACACACAATCACATGGGAATTCCAGTGATACAATAGTACTTTGCAACTTTTTCGTCATAGAGACGAACTCTCCCAATATCTGCATAGTAGAACTTTTTGTCATCAACTGCATTCTGTGATAACGCTACCTTAATTTATTTAATGTGGGTGTTATATTTTGGCTTTGTAGGCTAACTCATTTTTTTTTAAAAAAAAAAAAAAAAAGTCATTTATTTAATAATTTCATTGACAAGTTGATTTACAGGTAACAGCTACACTCTGCTGTAAATACATTATACCCTGGTTTTGGTTTCTCAGGGCTCACGATTAATTCGTAATTTAATAATTTGATTCTGGACTGCACTGAATGACAACACGGAAGAAGAGACGTGTATGCAGATAAGTTGGCAGCATTTATTGTACTTCTATTATGCGCAGAGTGTTTACCTAGCTTTAATCAACCGTATCATAATTAACGTTTTTGTTTTAGTTAATTGTGGTATAATACGGATATTCATTTCTTCATAAGTTTTATTCAAAATATTTCTATGCCTTCAAATCGAATTGGTAGCACGTGTTCGATATCAGTTTGTTGGTATACTTAGTGGGTGAGTCAAATGTGATAAAAACGATTTTTTTTTTTTTTTTTTTTTTTTTTTTTTTTTTTTTCTTTTTTGAATTTTCGTTGGTTCTGTCAATGAGATTGCCATCAAATACTACTTTTGAAGGAATTTTATTTTTAAAAAAAATTATCATGTCTGTTCTGCGGTTCTAGTTTTCTGCGGTTTTTTTTTTTTTTTTTTTAATTTTTTTTTCTTTGTGAGTAGGGCCCAAAAAACCCTCATTTTTTCTTTTTCGATGAAAATTTTATATTCATTGAGGTTTTTTAAGATTTGGTTTCCCCCTTTTTTTTTTTTCTAAAACTTCTCTTAAAGTTTACAGGTGTTTTTTTGATACAGGTTCTCATCTGAGATTCCTTTTTGACTTACGGATCGGTATAATTTATTCATATTGACCCATTGTTGTGATACTTCGCTTTTTAGAACTTTCAGTAGTCCCTTTTTTTTAAATATTAATACTTTGGGACATTTTTAGGAATGTAGCAGCCTTAATTGAAAAGATTTATTTATCTTGTTTTTATGGCGGCATTTGACAAATGTGATTATTCATGAAGAAGGATTAAGTAAATGGCATGTGAAAATGTATATGTTCCCGTCTCCCCTTCCCCCGCATCATTTTCGTTTTTTTTTGTTGTTTTCAACTTGTAAGTTCATCTGGGCAAGCTGGACAGCTGAGGCTGAAATTATCGCTGGTTTTTGCGGGTTACAGATACCTGATGTGATGAGGTCCTCTGATACGGGTCACAGAGGTTCCTCCGCAGTCTCAGTTCTGACTTGCTATCCTTAATTTTGTTTGTTGTGTCCTACAAAATTTTGCGTTTGATTTATTTGATTAACTGATAATTATTAATACTAACTAACAAAACACGAAGAATCCCATATTAGAAAAGGTGAATTAAACTAACCAACAAGCTATTCTCGAAAACCACAACTTTTACTATGCAATAAGAGTTGTCGACTACAGTAACAACAAAAAGTTATTTCAGAGATGTTTTTTTTTTTTTTTTTTTTTTTTTTAAAGATTTTGTTCATTGCTAAACATATATCTGATCTTATATCTGTCGGCATGGCAATGAAGTGTAGGCAGCACACGTATACCTTAACACTAAAATTTTAAAAAAAAAAAAAAATTAGTGCAACTACTCTGTTATCTGTTGTTAACTTAATTTTTTTTTTTTTTTATTGTGGAACTTTGTTCGGGGACGTCTCGTCTGTCATCTGTGGTTTGATTGATTTTGTATTAGAAATAATCATTATTGTTTTATTAGCAGCAGCAGCTTTTTTTTTTTTTTTTTTTTTTTCTCATTCAAAAAAAACAAAAAAAACCATGTTCCGAACGGTACTTACATTTGCAACTATCGCATGTTGCAATGCAGCTGATATAGTCATTGCTGGTGACTCCTGGGGAACGTATGGAAGAGAGCCATTCATGGACATGTTGAGGAGACACAACAGCAGTCTTACCGTTGATAATATTGCTGTAGCTGGCAGCACTACTGACAGCTGGTTAAAAGATAAAGACAAGGATAGATTCGAAAAAGCGGTAAATGAAACTGACGTTAAAGTTGTGTGGCTTACACTAATGGGAAATGATGCTCAAGTGTTCTTACCAAGCTGTGCTGACAAGGGAGGATCAACTGAAGAGTGTGCTAACCAACTTGTAACGATGGTAACCAAGAACATGGAAGCGATCCTTGGCTATGTTAAGAACCACACCAATTCAAAGACTAAAGTAGTTGGTTTCGGTTATGATATAATGGGATTTGGTGACGACAACGGAGTCTTGTGTCGTCATTTCCCTCGCATCCTGTTCCCTCATTGCAATAACGACGTTGCTTGTTTTAATATTCATTTTGAGCGTCTTCAGGGAGTTTGGGAACATCTTTCTACAAAATACGAATTCGTGAACTCAATCAACCTTCTCGGGTCTATTCAGGCTGGTGCCGGTGATCCAGCCGCATCCCCAGGAAGGCCAGACATAAACAAATATTCACCAGGTGCTTATATGCGTGATAATTGCATTCATCCAACTGATAAAGGTTTCGAATTCGTTTTCAATAACTTCTGGGACTTCTATCTCAGTAAAGTTCATTAAAATAACGTACGTTACACAAACTACCCCTCTCAGATCCCCCTGTTTAGTTTTCATCCTCAATCTCTGAGATTGTTGTTCTTAGGAAGGCCTGCACGACAAACTTTTTTAGGCCCACCTTGTAAACTGCTGACGTCTCCGAAGCCAGACGTCAACAGTTGTTTCCAACCTCAGCCAGAGTTATCTATTTTGGGGACTGATATTGTCATTCCAGTCCCCTAGTGAGTAGTATTGGTGACTTACTTTCACTTTTCTGAAACTGTCCGAACGTGTGGTGTGGCTGTTTGAAGAAGTATTGTTACTCATCGTTAGGTGAGATCTGTCTCTTTATACAAACTAGTTACTTGGAGTAGACGCAGTAGTTGTAATGCAGTCAGACTTTCTCCCCAACAGGATCACTAGACACAAGCCCTTCCAGGCATGCAACGATTCTGTTCTCTGCTGGCTCACTTGTTTTTGGACTTTACTTACTTTCTCTGATTTTTTAGGATTTCGACTATTGTGTGTTATTAGTAACTCTCATCACAGATCGCATAAGATGGGATGCACAGGTTCAAAGAAGAAGGAGCCGAAGCCTCAGGCTGCAAGTGCGCCGCCAGCTGCGACTGGTCCAAGCGCTGCAGTAGCGAATGATATAACTCCAGCAAGTCCTCCACCTGCCACAGGGCAGATTCAAAAACCTCCCGTGAACAAAGCTGAACCCCAACCACAGCAGGCAGCAGCAAAGCAGCAGCCTGCCGCAAAGAACGTCAGTCTGCTTTTGGGGATACCAACTTCTCTTCATCACACTATAATTGGAAAGGGCGGCTCGACAATAAAGGAACTCCAGTCAGCTAACAATGTTCGCATTACAGTAGAAAGAGGTTCTAACACTGTTGTGATCGAAGGTCTGCAGAGAGACGCTAACAACGCGAAGCAGAAGTTGTCGGACTTACTTCATTTTGATATCTGCGAGGGATCCTTAACACATATCGAATTAGATGTCCCAAAAGGTAAGTACGGAGCTATAATCGGATCGAGAGGAGCCACTGTTAAAGAGATTCAACGAATGACAAGAGCTGCTGTCCACGTCCCTTCATCAGGAGAGAAGGGAGGTGTTACCATCTCTGGAACTGCTAAGGCCTGTGAAAAAGCTGTTAAATCAATTGAAGACAAGGTCGGCAGTAGAGTTACTCGTCATAACAACAGCAGTGAAGCAATCGCTATCAAGATTCCTGACAATTCTTATGATTTGAATGTGAAGGTTTCGAGAGTTCTATTCTTCCCTGATCATGTTGAAGATGATAAACAGCGTACATTTGATGTTTTTATTCGATTCCTCGGATCTGCTCAAAAAACTCTCGATATTTGTATCTTCGCACTCACCAATGACAGAATAGCTGAAACAGTACTAAATTCTCACCGCAGAGGTGTTGCAGTTCGAGTCATCTGCGATGACGACCAGGCACAGTCGAAAGGAGCTGACATTCACAAACTTAAAACTGCAGGAATTACAGTGAGGATGGACATGTCGCAGTTCCACATGCATAATAAGTATGTTTTAATTTTATGGTATCATTTGATAATTATTAGTAACACGCAACACATCCAATAAAAAAAAAAAAAAAACGCACAGATTCGCAATATTAGATAATAAAGTCTTAATGAACGGTTCATTCAACTGGACAGTCCAGGCAGTCGTATCAAACAATGAAAATGTGATGATAGCCTCTGATATCCAAATGGTAAAACAGTACGTTTCTTATTTTGAGAAAACTTGGCAGGAATTCGGTCAATTACCTGGAAACAAGTAAACAAGTTATGTAGTTAGTTAAGTTTTAAAAGAATGTTTACGACGCCCGTTAACGTAGAGAACTCTACGTTTAGACACATCGTTTCAGTTGTAAAATTACACCAAAAAATTGATGAAATGAAAAAAATTATCATTTTTTTTTTTTTTTTCCAGCATCAGAATAATATAATGAAGAGGACGCTAATCAAGTTATGTAAAGACATCCAATTAAGCACACTGAGAGATATCGAAGAAGCAGTTGCATTGTCCGCTATTGAAGCTGCTAAGAAAGACAAGTCAATCAGAAGAGTAGAGATGAGGACAAAAGTAGGAGATCTTGACTTTAAGAGATTTCATGATCTACCAATTGACAAGTGGCAGTACCCATCTGATGAGATCGAGGAAGGAACGAAATATATAAACCCAGCGCCGCTATCAACGTATAACCCTCGTCCAGGAGTGTGGGATGCAGTGCGACATGGAGATCCAAGTATTGTTGAAAAAACTCTTAAATGGGAATGGGTTGAATCCTTCGCAGGAGACGGTCTCAGTGTGACCCTCGACCCAACAGCAAGTCTCTGTAACGGATCGATGAATGAATTTAATACTGTAACTGAAATTATTAAAAAACCAATTTTTAATCACGAGTCTTTCAATATCGATATTCAAAATGAAAAGACTGACGATTGTATTTCCGCAGAGTGTAGTTCCACATCACTTGGATTTGCAGTCAGACACAACAGACTTGATATCGTAAAATTATTATTAAACAACAGGCTGTGCAATCCAAACGCTTTGATAACATTCTATAATTTAGAACCGAACACGTATGTGGGTTCGAAGGTCATTAGATTTTCAAAAGTTCGTAAAACTGATGTTCCGTTGAGGAATCTACCTCAGAAATCATCATTTAATGTTTCAATGAGTCCTTTATACTATTCATTTATGAAAGGATACTCAGAGATACAACAACTTTTATTAAACAATCCTAGACTTGATCCTCGAATTGGGATCGTAACTGACCCTCGCTCAAAGATTTCATCTCGTCCTTGTTCTGCTTATCAACCAGAACTCTCTCAAAGAGAAACTGATCTCGAAAACCAACATCAGTTGTACGCGAATGACTCGATAAGAAGCGCTGATTGGATTATTACTAGAAACAAAAAAGGTTCTGATTCTCAACACATGCAGGCACACTCATATGGAATTAGAAGGAACTAACTTGTTATTCATTATTGAATACTAGAGAGGCTATCGGTAGCCCGTTTTTTGATTATTTTTTCAGAGATAGTTTATCGCTTCTCATTGATATTATTTTGTTCTCTTAGGTTGGGAGGGGGGGAGTACTATAAAATAATATATTCTTTTTAAAAAAAACTGCCATGAATAGTGTATTATTTGTTTTGTGTTGATGAGCGAGCAAAGAAAAATTAATATATTTCTCAAACAGAAAGGAAGGGTGATGGAGGGAATACCATCCCCGACCCCGTCGTCACCCTCACCGAGGGCATCACTGACCAGAGGAGTTAAAACACTCTCACATGAGGACGTGCCAACTCCTACAGCCTCTGCCGCTCAAGGAAATGCTCCACCAGTACAGAAGACAGATGACTTTCTTGGATTTCAAACAAAATTACTACTTCCAGTATTGTTATTCATTGGAATAGTATTATTATTTTATAGCATCTTTAATGGACTACACAAACGACCAATGAAAGCATCACTTTGGTTCGTAGTATCAACGATGTTATTCGGAGTTGTCTACAAATCATTTCGAAACGGTGGATGCGGTCAACAGACCTATCAAATTGTCGTACTCGCAGTCGGATTCTCTGCTGGGATTGGTTATGATTTAATAGCATATGGAAAGATGGAGACTTGGGTTTATATTATCGTAACCATAGACGCTTTGATCTTATTAAGAAGTAAGAAAGAGATCATTTGCGCAGTGTTCTGTGTTGGATTTATTCACATTATACTCCGCTCTGTAGAAGACGCAGAACGATTCGGTCTTTACGATCTATTCCCAAACGAAAACTCATACGAAATGCCTGATGCTATAGGATGGACTAATGGTATTAACATTCTAGGCAATCGATTATTGATGTTGGGATTAACAGCATCTGTTACTTACAGGGCTGCCAGTTCAATGCAACGACAGGAAGCGCTCTTAAAAGAATCCGTCAGCTTCGCTGAAGAACTTGCCTGGACGATGGGCCGTCTAGATCTCGAACACTGCAGTGAAATATTAGAACAAACTCAAGATAGACAAATCCCAACAGAACTGGTCCAACCATTTAAAAAACTACTCGTCAACTTACATATCTACAGAAGGTACCTTCCTGAGACGTTGTTCACTGGCGGTCGATCAATCGCTGATAAAACTCTCTCAGTGATAATGGTTGAAGGAAATGATAAGTACAAAACTGAAGAATGTATTCTCACAGTTGACGACTACGAAACAACATTAGAAAACCCTTTATCTACAATTAGAAGAGATGCTTCTGAAAGTGAGGATACTAAAATCCCGGCTCTCATAACACTTCTCGAAAAGGGTGTGAAAGAAGTCAAAACCACCCTAATGCACAGTCAGGTAGAGTTAGCAACCTGCATTGGTGACGTTGTTTCTGGATTTCAATTAAGTTGCAAATTTGTAACTCATGTCATGGACGCAGTTCGCAGAGAGAAAGGAGTCGTTTTAGAATTGAGAGCTGACGCTGTTGTGTCATCGTGGAATTCCCATCAGAGATGCCAAAGACATGCTGTTCATGCTTCTAGAGCTGCTAATAGAGTTTTAAGACTTTCACAAATATCATCAAATCGATTTGATATCTTCCCATGGTGGGGTATCACTTTGGCATCTGCAACATCTGCTGTTGGACACATCGGAGATGAACAACGAAGAGCTCCGTTCGTCTTCGGAAATGCAACAGTCCAATCAGATTCACTATTACAACTTGGTAAGAAACTCGTTTGTAATGTCATCGCTACTGAGTCTGTCCAAGAACAGGCACAATCAGTTATGGACTTTAGACCTATTGAAGTTGTTGCCTGTGATGGAGAAGATCATTCAGCAGCATACATCACTCTCACTAAAGAAGATGGCTCCCTAAGAAAGACTACCGATAGCAGAGACAGAAAGAGTCCTCTTTCGATGATCTACGAACTGCGAGGATTTAATCCACATCCTGAATCTGTCTGGAAACAAATGGAGACGTACTACACTGCCTTTATGAATTTACGACAGGGTAACTTCAGTAGCGCAGCCAGAGGGTTTGGAGCTTATTTACAGAGCGACCCTTTCGACTTTCAAGCAACGAGACTCGTCGCCATAGCGCAAGCAGCAGAGGAGGGAATAATAGTTCCTCAAAAACCATATCGAAGGAGTTACGTTGGGTGGCAGTCTCATGGCAAGTCAGAAGAAGAAATTCTTTCGAAATCAAAAGAAATCCACGAAGCTAACTTCCATCAAGTCACTTCTATTATGAAATCACTTTGTTCTGAACCCTCAGAAGTAGAACTTCGTCAAGATCTTGAAAAGATGCAGGAAGAAGAAGAAGAAGCTGGTTCTCTATCGAGTGAGAGAGACGCAGAGCTCAGAATGACATTTACTGACAGGGCTGGTAGTAACTGGAAACGATCTGATGATAATCTCGGAGAAGACGGACAGGCGGATGTTTATTTACTTATTGGTGATGATGGATCACTTGCTGTTTCTAAATCAGTTTATATTAAAATTGATGAACAAGAAGCTGAAGAACAAGCTCGTGTTGACGCAATGATGCACGAAGTAGGTCTCCTCTCAACTCTCCACCACGACAACGTTGTCCACTACTTGAGTAGTGCAGTAGTTGGTAATCATATCTGTACTATAATGGAATACGTTGCTGGAGGATCACTTCATTCTTTAATAAAAAGATTTGGTCCAATTGATACGACGCCAGCCAGACGTTATGTTAAAGACATCTTACGAGGTCTGACATTCTTACATCGAAAGGGAATAGGACACAGAGATCTAAAACCCGCAAATATACTCCTCGGAACTGATGGTGTTTGTAAGTTAGCAGACTTCGGAGCTGCTGCTGAGCTACCAGCTGTAGCAGCAATGAAGACAGATCACGTTATTGGTACTCCTCCGTACATAGCACCCGAGGCATGTAATTGTTCAATTCAAATAGCAAGTGACATTTGGTCATTAGGTGTAAGTGTTTGTCACGTCTTGTCAGGCGAAGTTCCATTTCCTCTCGAAGACGGTCCGCTTTCCCAATATCGATTTATTCACAGAATGAGTCAGGACACTAATCCTCTTCAACCTATTTATCCATCAAATATCGTTGATAAGAATGCTCTCAGTTTCTTGAACTCTTGTCTAGTCAGACTTCCAAAGTCGAGACCCACTGCAGAATCTCTGCTGTACCATTCATTCTTATCGGGCAATAGCCCAGTGACGAGAGTTTCCGTGGATTAGCTTTTAGTTACTGTTGACAAATGTAAATAAAAAGTGTGGATTTATTCAACATGTTTGATACGAGTTAGGTTTGTGGTGTCAGGTGTTTTTTCACTGCTCGGAATGGATACGTGAGTTCCTTCTGTAATTTATGCCAAAATATTATTTTTTTTTTTCTTTTCTTTTTTTTTTTTTTCCCTGAGGGATTACCTCGTCGTCCCCTCTGTTATCAAAATTATTTATGTGGTTGAAATTCCCCTCAGGAATGAATGCCACAATCTCGGGGTTCTAAAGGCGTTTATGAGTGAAAGGTTACCTTGCCATCTCTGTCCTCGCTTGAGTTTGCTTTGTTTACCTTCTCTCACTTATTATTTAAAGTGGTAGCGCTGCTCTCTAAGAAGCATTCTCGAGACCCACTTACTACTTTCATTCTTATCAAATTACCACATAGTTTGATTGAGGTCGTTTTATAACCTGTTGAATGGTGTTACCGCCCAGCCTTTCTTACCAAAACAAAAAAGTACTATTTTGGGTAACGTCTAGGTGACTGTGGATACTGTGCTGTTCTTGATTCTTGCTTTAGTTCGCACAGTTTCAGTTTTCGTCACTTTTGTTGCTGTAGGACTCTACCTTGTCTGTTCTGGATAAGCATTCTTTTTCTATTTATCGCTTCTCATTGATATTATTTTGTTCTCTTAGGTTGGGAGGGGGGGAGTACTATAAAATAATATATTCTTTTTAAAAAAAACTGCCATGAATAGTGTATTATTTGTTTTGTGTTGATGAGCGAGCAAAGAAAAATTAATATATTTCTCAAACAGAAAGGAAGGGTGATGGAGGGAATACCATCCCCGACCCCGTCGTCACCCTCACCGAGGGCATCACTGACCAGAGGAGTTAAAACACTCTCACATGAGGACGTGCCAACTCCTACAGCCTCTGCCGCTCAAGGAAATGCTCCACCAGTACAGAAGACAGATGACTTTCTTGGATTTCAAACAAAATTACTACTTCCAGTATTGTTATTCATTGGAATAGTATTATTATTTTATAGCATCTTTAATGGACTACACAAACGACCAATGAAAGCATCACTTTGGTTCGTAGTATCAACGATGTTATTCGGAGTTGTCTACAAATCATTTCGAAACGGTGGATGCGGTCAACAGACCTATCAAATTGTCGTACTCGCAGTCGGATTCTCTGCTGGGATTGGTTATGATTTAATAGCATATGGAAAGATGGAGACTTGGGTTTATATTATCGTAACCATAGACGCTTTGATCTTATTAAGAAGTAAGAAAGAGATCATTTGCGCAGTGTTCTGTGTTGGATTTATTCACATTATACTCCGCTCTGTAGAAGACGCAGAACGATTCGGTCTTTACGATCTATTCCCAAACGAAAACTCATACGAAATGCCTGATGCTATAGGATGGACTAATGGTATTAACATTCTAGGCAATCGATTATTGATGTTGGGATTAACAGCATCTGTTACTTACAGGGCTGCCAGTTCAATGCAACGACAGGAAGCGCTCTTAAAAGAATCCGTCAGCTTCGCTGAAGAACTTGCCTGGACGATGGGCCGTCTAGATCTCGAACACTGCAGTGAAATATTAGAACAAACTCAAGATAGACAAATCCCAACAGAACTGGTCCAACCATTTAAAAAACTACTCGTCAACTTACATATCTACAGAAGGTACCTTCCTGAGACGTTGTTCACTGGCGGTCGATCAATCGCTGATAAAACTCTCTCAGTGATAATGGTTGAAGGAAATGATAAGTACAAAACTGAAGAATGTATTCTCACAGTTGACGACTACGAAACAACATTAGAAAACCCTTTATCTACAATTAGAAGAGATGCTTCTGAAAGTGAGGATACTAAAATCCCGGCTCTCATAACACTTCTCGAAAAGGGTGTGAAAGAAGTCAAAACCACCCTAATGCACAGTCAGGTAGAGTTAGCAACCTGCATTGGTGACGTTGTTTCTGGATTTCAATTAAGTTGCAAATTTGTAACTCATGTCATGGACGCAGTTCGCAGAGAGAAAGGAGTCGTTTTAGAATTGAGAGCTGACGCTGTTGTGTCATCGTGGAATTCCCATCAGAGATGCCAAAGACATGCTGTTCATGCTTCTAGAGCTGCTAATAGAGTTTTAAGACTTTCACAAATATCATCAAATCGATTTGATATCTTCCCATGGTGGGGTATCACTTTGGCATCTGCAACATCTGCTGTTGGACACATCGGAGATGAACAACGAAGAGCTCCGTTCGTCTTCGGAAATGCAACAGTCCAATCAGATTCACTATTACAACTTGGTAAGAAACTCGTTTGTAATGTCATCGCTACTGAGTCTGTCCAAGAACAGGCACAATCAGTTATGGACTTTAGACCTATTGAAGTTGTTGCCTGTGATGGAGAAGATCATTCAGCAGCATACATCACTCTCACTAAAGAAGATGGCTCCCTAAGAAAGACTACCGATAGCAGAGACAGAAAGAGTCCTCTTTCGATGATCTACGAACTGCGAGGATTTAATCCACATCCTGAATCTGTCTGGAAACAAATGGAGACGTACTACACTGCCTTTATGAATTTACGACAGGGTAACTTCAGTAGCGCAGCCAGAGGGTTTGGAGCTTATTTACAGAGCGACCCTTTCGACTTTCAAGCAACGAGACTCGTCGCCATAGCGCAAGCAGCAGAGGAGGGAATAATAGTTCCTCAAAAACCATATCGAAGGAGTTACGTTGGGTGGCAGTCTCATGGCAAGTCAGAAGAAGAAATTCTTTCGAAATCAAAAGAAATCCACGAAGCTAACTTCCATCAAGTCACTTCTATTATGAAATCACTTTGTTCTGAACCCTCAGAAGTAGAACTTCGTCAAGATCTTGAAAAGATGCAGGAAGAAGAAGAAGAAGCTGGTTCTCTATCGAGTGAGAGAGACGCAGAGCTCAGAATGACATTTACTGACAGGGCTGGTAGTAACTGGAAACGATCTGATGATAATCTCGGAGAAGACGGACAGGCGGATGTTTATTTACTTATTGGTGATGATGGATCACTTGCTGTTTCTAAATCAGTTTATATTAAAATTGATGAACAAGAAGCTGAAGAACAAGCTCGTGTTGACGCAATGATGCACGAAGTAGGTCTCCTCTCAACTCTCCACCACGACAACGTTGTCCACTACTTGAGTAGTGCAGTAGTTGGTAATCATATCTGTACTATAATGGAATACGTTGCTGGAGGATCACTTCATTCTTTAATAAAAAGATTTGGTCCAATTGATACGACGCCAGCCAGACGTTATGTTAAAGACATCTTACGAGGTCTGACATTCTTACATCGAAAGGGAATAGGACACAGAGATCTAAAACCCGCAAATATACTCCTCGGAACTGATGGTGTTTGTAAGTTAGCAGACTTCGGAGCTGCTGCTGAGCTACCAGCTGTAGCAGCAATGAAGACAGATCACGTTATTGGTACTCCTCCGTACATAGCACCCGAGGCATGTAATTGTTCAATTCAAATAGCAAGTGACATTTGGTCATTAGGTGTAAGTGTTTGTCACGTCTTGTCAGGCGAAGTTCCATTTCCTCTCGAAGACGGTCCGCTTTCCCAATATCGATTTATTCACAGAATGAGTCAGGACACTAATCCTCTTCAACCTATTTATCCATCAAATATCGTTGATAAGAATGCTCTCAGTTTCTTGAACTCTTGTCTAGTCAGACTTCCAAAGTCGAGACCCACTGCAGAATCTCTGCTGTACCATTCATTCTTATCGGGCAATAGCCCAGTGACGAGAGTTTCCGTGGATTAGCTTTTAGTTACTGTTGACAAATGTAAATAAAAAGTGTGGATTTATTCAACATGTTTGATACGAGTTAGGTTTGTGGTGTCAGGTGTTTTTTCACTGCTCGGAATGGATACGTGAGTTCCTTCTGTAATTTATGCCAAAATATTATTTTTTTTTTTCTTTTCTTTTTTTTTTTTTTCCCTGAGGGATTACCTCGTCGTCCCCTCTGTTATCAAAATTATTTATGTGGTTGAAATTCCCCTCAGGAATGAATGCCACAATCTCGGGGTTCTAAAGGCGTTTATGAGTGAAAGGTTACCTTGCCATCTCTGTCCTCGCTTGAGTTTGCTTTGTTTACCTTCTCTCACTTATTATTTAAAGTGGTAGCGCTGCTCTCTAAGAAGCATTCTCGAGACCCACTTACTACTTTCATTCTTATCAAATTACCACATAGTTTGATTGAGGTCGTTTTATAACCTGTTGAATGGTGTTACCGCCCAGCCTTTCTTACCAAAACAAAAAAGTACTATTTTGGGTAACGTCTAGGTGACTGTGGATACTGTGCTGTTCTTGATTCTTGCTTTAGTTCGCACAGTTTCAGTTTTCGTCACTTTTGTTGCTGTAGGACTCTACCTTGTCTGTTCTGGATAAGCATTCTTTTTCTATTGCTGCCATTGTGCGGCTCAGATTAACTAAAACCTGCATCAATAACTAGCCATCAGTTGAGCTTTACTCTGTGAGGTTGACCCTTCGCTTGAGTTTGTTGGTACTTTTTTTCTTGTTCCCTTTTTTTTTTTTTTTTTTTTTTGTTAGTTGCTGTTTATTTAAGTTTTTTTTGTGTTGTTCGTTTTTTTTTTTTTTTTTTGTTCTTTAATTAAGTCAGTTCCTGTGGTACGACGGTTGTCTACTACTACAGGCTTCCATTGTTTGTTTTTTTTTTATGTTTTTTTTCTCATCGGGACACTGGAGACGGTGTCACTGGTCAGTCATTTTTATTTTATTTTATTTTTTTTTTGTTCTGCTTGAGATCATTCTGCGAGAGGAAGTAGTTTTGCCAAAATTTATTGTGTCAGTTATTTATAATAAGTCTGAATTGAAAATGATTTAGGTTTGTTCTCTGGTATTGGTTAAGTTAAACCTTTTAGGCATTCATGTAAATGGATAATAATACTGAAGTTTTAATTTAATTTACTGGAAAAAAAAAAGAAAAAAGAAAAAAAAAAAAAAAAAAATGCATTTTTTTTGCAACAGCGGTCTGAAAGGACTGTTAACTTCACTGCAGCATAAAATTTCCTTAAAAAATAAAAATACCAAATTAAAAAAAAACCCGCTTCTGGACAAAAGTGTCTTTTTACGGTTGCCTCTATTGTTGTTTTATTCAGTATTTACTAACAAGCTAACTATTTAGTTCGTTTTCTTTTTTTAAGCCAGAGCACTATGCCGCCCTCAGTAGTTTGTAACATATTCATTGCTGTGATTTTTTTTTTTTTTTTTTTTTTGTTATTCTTAAAATCAAACTCAAGACATTGTTAAAGAGGGTTCGAGGAGCCAAGTGATACCCGAACCTCTCCATAAACGCTTTTTGTTTTTGTTTTTTGTTTTTTTGTATGCTGTTTTACAAACAAGACTCGTTAATCGTCTACTCGAGGTTCTACTTACCTATAGAACACAATATCTTTATTTTATTTTTTTTTTTTCTGTAGTCTGTGAATCTCCACGAACGGATTTGATGTGTTCTAACTAACATTCTGACTAACAGTTGTAGACTTCTGCGATAACACTAATATACAATTTTTTTTTTTTTTTTTCCCGCTCCCTTCTTTTTCCTTTCCTATTTTTTTTGATATTTCGCAAGGCTTCTGTTAAATCATAAGCCTGGTGGTTTTTTTTTTTTTTTTAATTTATATTTTTTTTTCTTTTTTTTCTCTATTTTCTTTTTCGTTACGTTGTTTAGGTTAGTATATTAATGTTGCTTACCTGTGCTCACGAATACACTTATGATAAAATATCACATTATGTGTGGGACTCGTGAGCATAGAGGCGATTAGTTGTGCCTTCCCCCCCGTTCTTTTGAAGAGATATCTCCTGAGCATGTCGTACACAGATCTAATTTTTTTTTTTTTTTTTTTTTTTTTTCAAAAAAAACAAAAAAATAAAAAAAAAAAACTTATATACCTGGTGGTGTTTTATCGCAATTTTCTACGAGTAACCTTCGCGTTATTTACATTGTAGTTCACCAACTAATGTCCACTTTTTCTTGTGTATGGAGGAATCACTGGGATCTATCAATATTTTAGAGTGGGTTGGGATTTAAATATTGACTTCCCCAACAATCCATGCTAAATCTTCGGATATGGCTACGGATTGGGTCCTCTGTTACTGTGAGTTACCTAGCACTCTTAATAAGTAACGTTGGATTAAATAACTAACTTCCCTGTCCTCTATAAGGAACAAGAA
Organism: Flectonema sp. DT1601; assembly: GCA_964019425.1. NCBI lineage: Eukaryota > Euglenozoa > Diplonemea > Diplonemida > Diplonemidae > Flectonema > Flectonema sp. DT1601. The sequence goes on along the minus strand of OZ025807.1, from coordinate 90,499 downwards.
AAAAAAGAAAAGAAAAGGGGGAAAAAAAACCCAATGCATCTATTTTTTTTATTTTATTAAGTGATAGCCTCACTTGAGTTTAGTTTTCTTTTTTCAAATGTGTCTGTTGGTCTTCTTGACCACAAACTAATTTTCTTTGCATCAGAAAACTCTCTTTTTTTTTTATTATTTTTTTTTTTTTTATATTTCATTCGTTCGAAAGAAAACAGAAATAGTTTAGCATCTCATATTAGTGAGATGCAGTGCGTGCTGTTGTTGGTGTTTTTTTTTTTTTTTTTTTTTTACCTTTCTTGCCCTACATGCCTCCTCTCGTTTAAATGTATGTACAATTCGCACGATAAGAGCAGCACTCGCGCCATGATATTTTGCAGTGTCAGGTAGGTTTTTTATTGACGCAGTTGGATCTTCATGTATTATTGTGGAAACCAGCTTTTTAACCCAACCTGACACAATGCGCTGACTTGGTTGCCTCTGTTGTTTACCTGACAGCGAACTCGACAAACTTCTGTTTTAAAAATAGTCTTTTTTTTTTTTTTTATATTTCAGGAAATAGAGTAGTGCTTTTTTAATTCCTTCTTTCATCCCACAGAAGGATAGACGGACTGTAATTGCTGTAAGCTCCCTTCCTGTTACCTGTCTTTTTTTTTTTTCCGATAAGCGGATTTCTATTTTTTTGGATTCCTTCTTGTTTTTTATTTTGGTAGTTCAGCAAAGCTTCTAATTAGGGAGCACAGAATAAAAATAAACTATGAGAATGACATCTATGTTTTATTTATTTATTTATTTTTTCTTTTTTTTTTTGTTCTTCGCTTCAAAACCCGATACAGTCTCCTCCACATCAGTTCTTTGAATTTGTTAGTTTTCATTCTATGGGCAAGGTGGATAGCTGTGTATCAGTTCTTCCATCTAAAGCCATAACTTAACTAACTAACGAGTGATACTTGTTCCACACAAGTCTAGGTAGATATTTCAGGTTTGTCGACGTCTGTAGTCCTGATCTTCTAGCTCCCTATATTTTGTTGAACGGGTCAACCCTCCCGGACTCCCGAAAGGGCATAATAGATAATAAATAGTACAGAAGGGACATGACAGACGGACTGTTTATCAAATGATATCCGCAGAATCAGCTTCCGCTTCGTTAGTCAGAAAAAAAGTAACATCCCTTGGGCTCTTGAAGCATTTTTTGTAGATCGGTCACAGTTTACTTCACAATTACAACTTGACTTCGATACAATGAAATTCTGATGCGTTCCTACAACTAAGTCAGGACAGACACACTCTTTTTTTTTTTCTTTTCTTTTTTTATTTAATCCCGTCATCGTCAGTGGTTTTTTTTTTTTTTTTTGTGATGACTCTTTTTTTTTGTTTGTTCTTTTTTCGTGCATTGTCGTGCACGCAACCAAAAAAGCAATAAATTGTTTTCGCTACGTTAAAATTGCCAGACAACCAAACAAACAAAGAAATTTCTAAATTTTTTTCTTTTTTTTTTTTTTCCCGCTTATACCACTATGGATTGGTTCATTCAGGTGAGTTGTTGCACAAGTCTCACCCATCGCCGAAAGTAAATAGCAATAACAAACAACGATGTTTATTATTTTAACTGGGGAGGGGGGGCGAAAATAATTTTTTTGAATATACAAGAAGTTAGTACTTTATAATAATATATATTGTTCATTAAACTACATCATATTTTTTGTAGCATCTGTTCTTTTTTGGGTTAATCGTTCTTTTGACTGCACTTTTTTTTTTTTTTGCAATTATTCATTACACGAACAGAGCCTTGATCAAGAGGGACTGCATAGCAACGTCTGGGATGAGTCGTTAGGTGGGGGTTACTGATGAATAGAATAAACATTGAACTGAACAATTAGATATGCAAAAGAGTTAAAAATATACCCCCGGACCCTACTGTTCACATTTAAGTAATGGTGTGTGTGACGGGAAGGCTGTGTTAACAAATGCGCTTTTTCTCTTTTTTTTTCCTTCTTTTTCTTTTTTTTTGCCTTTTTATTATTTTTTTTATTATTTCACGATGAAAGACCGGTGAGATAGAAAAACGAGGAAAGAGGCAGCTCTGCCACCTTCCACAAAGATCCAAAACCGGTTTTTGATTGTTGGACCTGGAAAGAATTTAACTTCGACCTGTTATAGCTACTAACTGGTGGGATGGAGGAGAATAATTTTTCACGCTATTGAAGTTTTACATTTCTTATGACAACTGTCTGAAAACCAAGTTTTGTAAAATGTGTTTACGATCTTATTGATATCGTGGACGACATAAAAAAAAGTGAAACAATTTTTTTTTTTAAAATTATTTCCAATCTCTTTTCTAGAAAAAAAAAATAGTTCCACTCCATTTGAGAAAGTCGAGTTACTTTTTTTTTTTTTTTTTTTTTTTTTTTTCTTTTGAAGAAAAACAAAAAAACCACCTTTCAAAGTAAGTTAATAAGTTTATTAAGAGTTAAATTAGAAATGAAATGATTGTACGACTCCCCATCATCCTCCCCTTTACGAACAAGCACGTAGCCGACTGGTATACGGTTAGCTGCAAGCCACACAGCATGACAATGAATACGACACGTGTAGAGAGAGCTCTTAATGAAAACCAGCATCACTCCATTCCTCTACGGAAGGAGGAGTTTAACTGCTTTTAACAAATTGCAATTGCGATAAGCATCATGCAAACAAGAAGGTTAGCTGAGAGTGACCTACCGTTTTCGTGTCTTCCCATTTTATGGAGCCAAGCTGTTTTTTTTTTTTTTTTTTAAATCTTTTTCACAAGACGGCTTTTTTACGAGCTTTGGCTCTTTTTTTTGTTTGACTGTCACTCGGGGATCACAGTTTTCGTGGATACACAAACATAATTCCTGCCCTCCCCTCCTCACTCCATCAAGTTATCCTTTCTTGTCACTTCTCTTGTCACTGACTAACTTCACTATACCGATAATACGGTTTACATATTACTCTCAAAAAAATACTTGTTACATTATGAGGCTAAATTAGGCAATCACTAATATCGCTGTATGCTTTAACATACAGATGTTAAATTATCGTTATATTGATGTGTGAGTTGGTACAAAAAAAAAAAAAAAAAAAAATACACAAATCCTCTCCCCCCCCCTTTCCTTTGTGTAAGTTTTTCAGAATTCGAATTAAAGAAACAGACATGTAGATTGCTAGAGTGGACAAATGATTAGTCGATAGTGTCAACGGTTATTTTCTGTTTTTTTTTTTCTTCTTCTTTTTTTTTTGTTTCTCAAATCGAAAATCAGTCGAACGACTGGCTTTCGAACACCATCACACTTCAGTACTATTACTGTTCACGGGGAAGATGCGAATAATGATGTGTCCCTTCTTTTCTAAAACCACAATTTATAAGAAATGAAACCATGAAATGCTGGTTTGAACAAGATGGCTGGCAGCACATTATTGTTATTATTATTATTATTATTGCTTTTCCTTTTTTTTTTTTTTTTTTTTTTGCAACGTAACTTGCACAAAAAGAGTTGAACACAAATCGAAGAAAACTGGTCGGCTATCTAATCTTTTTTTTTATGAGTGGCTTTGGTTTGTTGTCGGTTACAATTCCTGTGTTGTTATTTTTTATTTTATTTTGATCTTTTTTTTTTTGTTTCCTTTTTCATTCCTTGGTTTGTCAATGTGATTTGTTGTTTTCGGTTAGTCTAAATTTATTTATTTCTTTTTTCTTTTCTTTTTTATTTGCTTACTGCGTTTTCGATACTTTATTGACACCATAGCAATTGTGTGTTTTACTGTGGCAACTAAATCCTTTTTTTTTTTCTTTTCACAGCTAAATATTTTAGTACACAAATATGATTCGTTATTTAGTGATCCTTTGTACAGTATTATGCACCAGTGGTACGGTAGTTCATGATAGCTTTATACGGTTTTGTGCACAAACAAAAAACCGCAGTGTTATATCATTATTTTCTGTATAGTTGAAGTTAAAGCCAATTCTTTTTTCTTTTCACAGCTAAACATTTTAGTACACAAATATGATTCGTTATTTAGTGATCCTTTGTACAGTATTATGCACCAGTGGTACGGTAGTTCATGATAGCACCAGAGAGTTAGCAAATAAAATGACTAAGGATTGGGAACCGTTTTTGTTGGGAAAGCCAAACAAATTGCACGAATCATTCTCTAAGGATGTCAGAATATGCCTGTTGGGAGAATGCACAACAGGATTATCGGTATTTGACCAGTTTATTATGGGTTGGGATAAATTTAAAATCACCATTGAGTCAGGAGACTATCAGGAAAACTATTTTCACATTAATTTCAGCGACTCAATTAGCATCAAAGGATGCTCTTTAGAAGGCCTTAAAGGATCTATTATTGGGTACATAAAGAACGGAGTAGTAGTAGAGTATCACGAGTTCTTTGACACGACATTACTGAACAGTCTTCTAAGCTGCAGTGGCATCGCTTAGCGTAAAGTACAGCGAAAGCTTTTTTTATTTCTTCGCATATTTTTTACGAAAAGACTGCTGCTCGTTATTTATTTATTTTATTTTATTTTTTTTCCCTGTCGAACCCAAAAGCTTCTGTTATTCCACTTCTATAATTTTTTTTTTTTTTTGCAAGATAATGAGTTCGATTTCTTTTTTTATATCGTTTCCCGCACTGATGCCGCTCACTTCACATCTCGCTTTCAACAGTTTGTTAACTTCCCCCCCAGGTAGGTATCGAGCGCAAATGTTTTTAGTTTTTATATTTTACTTACCATTCCCCGCACTGATACCAGCGAATAGAAATATAAATAAATCCTACCTGTTCCCACATAAGGTGAAGTTGCTCACTTCGCTGTTATTTTTTTTTTTTTCGTCTTAATTATTCATTTTTATAATTCCCATCTTGTTTTTCGTTTTCTTTTGACTCTTACGTCGCCAAAAAAGCACTCAAATCTTGCTTATCATTTCCCATGAGGTAACTGTTACACTTATTCCGATTATTATTTCCCTGCAGTCAGTCACTGACTGTCAGGCACTCTCATCTTCCTCTCTTCTTGTGGTAATCGTTCGTTTTGTGTGTTTTACAACTTCTTCTTCCTCACAGTCTCTAAAAAAGATTTTCAGACGCCTTTTGACATCGGGGACTAGGCGATTCACTCAATCGATGTCTTCTTCACAATTGTTGACAGCTGAGGCGATGCTGGGCCAGATCAGGGCGGTGGTTCCTGCGGTACCTTTGGAGGAACACGCAGAGGCACTGACAGTGGACGAGTGGGCACCGTTCCACAAGAGCTTCAAGACGGAGGGGAGTTTGTTGACCAGATGCCTGTTTATGAAGGACAAGAAGAAGCAACTGTTCCTGCTGGTGACACTCGCGGAGACGAAGACGGACATGAAGGTGTTCGCGAAGGCTGTGGGGGCGAAGGAGCCGAGATTCGCTTCGGAGGACATATTACTGGAGAAGCTGGCAGTGAAGAAGGGGTCGGTGAACCCGTTTGCGATCATCAACGATTCGGAGAAGTCGGTAAAGCTTTGCTTCGACGCGGCGCTGCTGAAGAGCGAGAAGAAGTTGTGCTTCCACCCGATGGAGAACTCGAAGACGGTGATCATGAGCGCGGGGGAGCTGGAGGAGTTCATGAAAAAGAATTCGGTGGAGTACCAGTCGGTTGACCTTTCTGCTTCGGCTGCGGTGGCAGCTGCGCCAGCTGCGAAGAAGGAGAAGAAACCGGCACCGAAGAAGGAGAAGAAGGTGAACGAGAACAAGAAGGGAGTGAGCAAGGAAGGACTGCAGGTTGGGAAGGAAGAAGACTTCGCGAAGTGGTACCAGCAGGTGATCACGAAGGCGGAGCTGATCGAGTTCTACGACGTGTCGGGTTGCTACATCCTGAGGCCGAACGCGTTCAACATCTGGAAACAGATCCACCGGTACTTCGACGATGCGATCAGCGACATGGGGGTGGAGCCGTGCTACTTCCCGATGTTCGTGACGCAGGAAGCGCTGAAGAAGGAAGAGAGCCATGTGGAGGGGTTCTCGGCTGAGGTGGCGTGGGTGACGAAGTCAGGTGACACGGAGATGGAGAACCCAATTGCGATCCGTCCGACTTCGGAGACGGTGATGTACCCAGCGTTCGCAAAGTGGATCCGTTCGTACCGGGACCTGCCGCTGAGGTTGAACCAGTGGTGCAACGTGGTGCGTTGGGAATTCTCCCACGCGACGCCGTTCATCCGTACACGTGAGTTCCTTTGGCAGGAGGGACACTCGGCGTTCGCGACCGAAGAGGAGGCTTCGAAGGAAGTGCACGAGATCCTGGACCTGTACGCGTCGGTGTACGAGGACCTTCTTGCGGTGCCTGTGGTGAAGGGGCGGAAGACGGAGAAGGAGAAGTTCGCGGGAGGGCTGTACACGACGACCGTGGAAGCGTTTGTGCCGACTGTGGGAAGATCGGTACAGGGAGCGACGTCGCATTGCCTGGGAGACCACTTCTCAAAGATGTTCGAGATCACATACGAGAACGAGAAGTGCGTGAAGGGTTTGAACGTGATCCAGAACTCGTGGGGTCTGACGACGAGGACGATCGGAGTGATGATCATGGTGCACGGAGACGACAAGGGGTTGGTAATCCCTCCTCGGGTGGCCCCTACTCAGGTGGTGCTGATCGCGACGGGTATGAACAAGGACGTGTCGAAGGAGAAGCAGCAGGAGATCAAGGACGAGATCGCGGAAATTGCGAAGCTGCTGAAGCGCGGAGGAGTGCGGGCTTCGGCGGACCTGCGAGACAATGTGAGCAACGGGGCGAAGTTCCACCACTACGAGCTTCGGGGAGTTCCGGTGCGTTTGGAGATCGGGCCTAGGGAGCTGGAGAACGGGGAGGCGCTGCTGTGCTTCCGTCACACGAAGGAGAAGCGGACGGTGAAGCTCGGGGAGAAGGCGGACTTCTACAAGACGGTGCAGGGATGCCTTGACGAGATGCAGAAGCAGATGCTGGAGAACGCGCGGGCGGTTGTGCAGCAGCGCACGGAGGTGTTGACGGAGTGGAAGAGCTTCGTGCCGACCTTGAACCAGAAGAAGGTGTGCCTGATTCCATTCTGCCTCGATGGGGACTGCGAAACGCAGATCAAGAAGGACTCTGGGGCCGAGGCGGCGGACGAGAGCGAGGTTGACGAGCGCGCCCCTTCGATGGGAGCCAAGTCCCTCTGCATCCCATACGATCAGCCAAAGCAGGAACTCGGAAAGAAATGCTTCAACCCGAAGTGCACCAATGAAGCGAAGAGGTATGTAGACTTCCTCGTGTTGTTTAAAACAACTTTAATTGTTGTTTGTTTTTACTTTTTAAAAAGCACCTGTATAAATATAATTATAAAAAAACAGTTGGGTGCTGTTCGGACGCAGTTACTAAGAAGTTATAGATGTGTGCTTCTAGCCTGTACACCTACTAACTTCTGATGGTGTTGCTGTTAACCCTTTACAGTTACATGATAAGATGAATTTAATCATTTCTTTCTTTGTGTTTATCATAAAATTATATCCTCACTGTAAGCAAAAGGTACCATGAACATCAGCTAGCGCACGTGAGCGTTGCTTGCCTGCTCATTTCAGTTGCACTTGAAAATTAAATTTAAAAAGTTCTTCTGTAATTTTGCTATTGTATGGCTTCACTCATTAGTCTGAGTAAATGACAAATAGTTAACTCATACAATACGAGCATAATAGTTGTTTGTGGATTTATTCATTTTTTTTTTTTTTCCCCGTTACTTTTCAAGACGGCAGTGTTAATTAAATCGTCTAAACAGCTTTTTACATTTATAAAATATGGGAGGTTGCTCAGGAAAACCAACACCTGTTGAAGTAAGAAGAGGTGATGACGTTGATAAAAGTGATACAACACCTGTTAGGGATCAAAAACCAATTACCAATGATGATGTCGTACAGCAAATGATGGCAGATATGGACATACCGGTTGGTATCCCGGTAAACGATAGTGGACCCCAAAATAATTCAGCAGGCACACAAAGAAAATCACCCATCGCGACTGCGTACGAACAGAGTAAATGCTCAGCAGAGACTCCACCGAGTAAGTCTGTTCCGGAATACCCGGAAAAGAATCAACATTCGAAACCTAACTCGGATACTTATCCTCAGAAAGAGAATCCAGATCACGGGAAACAGCCTTCTTCCAGTTCGTCTGTTCCTCCTAATTTCTTCCAGTCGCACAACTTTGCTCAGAATGGTCAGCAAAACGCCGATCCATTATCTCAACTACCTGACGAGATTTCTAATATTGTCTCTGCGGCTATACAGCAGGCGAAGTCTGCTCGAGCATCAGGGAACCTACCAAAGGGGAGCGTCTTCACTCAAACTACTACAACTACCTATAGTACTTCAACTTCAACGTCGCAACATAAAAGGTGGATGTGAGTTTTTGATAATTTTAAACAAAAAATGACATCAGAAATCCAACAGCTGAACCCCCCAGCGAGCGATGACAAATATTCTGATCCTTCGTCTTTACTTCACTCATTAGTTTCACTCATTAGTTGTAGTGTTAAACACTTCTTGTGTACATGCAACCATGTTCTCTCAGTATTTCTCTTACACTACCCTGAAGTGTGTTCCAATTAACAAAATAATTTCCTTTCAGCCAAACACAACTTCAGAGGTTAGTTTCCCTGGATACGTCTCACTAGTGAAGTTGTGCAGTGTTGGATGACTACTTCTCTACTGACGTTTCGAAAGGCTGGCGATCTTCTCACCTAGACTTGCCTTTATGTATCATCCGCATAGTAAGATATGCTGATGGTGGATGAATGTCTGGAATAGTAGTTTTTTTCATCCTTGAGATGCAGGTAAAAAAAAAAAAAAAATTAAAAAAAAACGGTAAAATTTCCTCAAGAAAGATGGACCCGCCAATTTCATGTTTCTCACTGCGCAACAAAACTCAACTCTCGTTCTTCTACAGAAACTTTAATAGAGAAGATCATGAGTTGGATGTGTTGCTTTTTATCCTGACATGCGATCTGATGAATAGATGCCCTGGAGTTAGTCTGAAGAATGTCTTCTCATCGATCCACTCCCTCGAATGCTGAGCGGATATGACTTCTACACACTGATAACGTGATAGATCAATAGATTTCTAGTCAACCTCTTTTAGTCAGAGGCTGAGTCAAACCCGATGTAGTTATACTTTATATAAGTAATTGAGAATCTCCGCTGATGTTTAAACCTGACTAGAAAAAGTTAATTGTGAGTTCCAATCTTCTGTTGATATTTCTGGTTTTCGGAGTTTAAGATGCATGTTGACGACTATTTATTATTTTAGATTATCTGAGGTACTCTGATGTGTCTGCTTTCAATTGGACCTAAAATAGTAATGAAGCATATCTTACTATAGGAATAGTAATAAAGCTATGAGTAATAATATGGAAGGGAAACTCAAGGGGATGGTTGAGAGTGGTATGTTTCAAAGTTTAGTAAAAGAACGTTCGTTGGTATCAAAACTTCAAAAAAGACTTCGAGAGAGAGAAGAAGAAGTCAGAACTTTGATGATTGAAGTTGAAGAGAACAGAAGAACACAACACCAACGGGAAAGACAACAAGCAGCAAGGATGGAAACCATAGTCACGGACCTTGCAGCGGAAATGCAAGCTCACCTTAAAGCTCTTCCAAAAGAGATTGACGGAATGATGTTGACGTCTGAAAGATATTGTCTTCGATGTGTTTCTGAATTAGATAGCTGCAGCAGTCACAATAATAACAACAACAACAACGGTTCGTATACTCGAGAAGCAATATTAATGAAACTACTAATCCTCGCTCGTACTCAAAGTGATTCTTTTGAGAAAGCCTGCATCTCATCTGATAATCGTGTGAGGGAAGTAGAGAAACACGTTTCATACTTACACGAAGCTATCCATCGTGACAGAAATATTACGAGAAAATTAGAAGGAATTGAAATCGAAAGACAAGGTCAACAAGCAAATAAACATCCGATTTCTGCGAGTGGAGGGAAATGGATTCCTCGATTTGATAAATTAGACCTCATTAGAGTTGGACTACGATGGTTAACATATGGCCTTCAGTCATTTAAACAAGACTTCTCGCAGTATCAACAATCCCTATCAGATTCTTGTACAGAACTACTGACGGGAGTAACATCCGCTTCTACACAGCTTTCTGTTTACAAAGAACTAACAGCGGATATAACTGCTGCTATAAAACAACATGTCGCATCTTCCCTTCGAATTCTTCGCAATGGCGTTGTTGATAAGATTTCTAAAAAACAGTTGGCGTCACTGATGCCTCCAGCGAATGATGCAAACCTGACAACTAAGTACCTGACTTATAAAAAACAACTTGAAATTATACTTGCGTGGACCAGTCAGTCAGTTACGTCGGGAAAAGGAATTCCTCGCGGTGGAAGAGGTACCGCTGTTCAAGAAGCTCAATTAGCTGGTTTGAGGAAACAGCTGGAAAAAGAAAAACTTCAAAATCAGATTCTTACCAAAGTTGTCAAAAAGGATTTAGTGAATGTCTGTGTTGGTACTCGAACTGAAGAGTGTCAAAATACTGACTGGCAGAGATTACTCTCAGCAAGAGAGGGAAGTACGAATACTGCAATAGAAGTTTCCACCACTACACAGACAATAGAAGTTGGTCCCTGGGGGAAAAAGTCTAAAGATTTTTGTTTTTTAAACAGCCGAAAAAAGAGAGTCGGAACTCAAACAGCGCACTCAGTAGTAAATACTGCAACACAAGTTTCTATTGAAGTACGTCACGCAATCTGTGGTATTGATAGGAAAGACATCGGGATTCAGGCGGCAACATTCTTAAACTGCTCGCACTCAGGTTCTACTACCACAACATCTTTCTTTCTTGATGAGAGTTCTGCTTCACAACCCTCACTAGCCTACAGCAATCGATATAAATGTGAAGTATTGCCTTCTGAAGAAACATCTCGTGGGATGTTCTACAGAAAGCTATCAAAAATGCGTTACCACGTCATGAAAGCAGACACTCTCCGTCAGGAACTTTCTGAAGTGAAAAAGCACTTTGCGGGTGATGACCTTCCGCTATTCAAATCTTCAGCACTTTCCCCGACTAAACCCACACCACCATTGCCACCATCATCAATTCTGCCTTCCTTTCGTAGTAGCAGGCATCCTGTATGGTCTGAAGTATCGGAGGCAGCTCAGAAGCGTAAGAAGCCTCCAGATTCAGTGAACTTGTCCTTAAGCAGTTTAATTACATTACCTGTTGTGTAGACTAGCTGTTAATTTCTTTTTTTTTACACAACAAATTGAGAGATAGCAAAGAGCAGTAATGGTCGTATCGCTGTCATCTACCTCTTTAGTGGGTCTCCTTGTATTTACACAATGCAATACAAAAGGTTTACATCTTTCAATGTGGTTTGTTAGTTAGATATTTGTTATTTAAAGTGAAGAATATAATTGAGTATTGAGAATTTAATTATTTCATCAGCAATCAAGATAAGATGGTTTCGATGAACCCATTACATCAAGTGTTCAAACACCTGATGTAATGGGATGGTGTTACGTCTCTCAGTCACTGTTACTATAAGACGAGTTCCTTATGTATTTTGTAGACTTGGTATCATTTTAATTAAAAACCAGAAGAGGTCGAACAAAATGGGAGGACCACTTCATCTAACGAGGGGGATACGTCTGAAGGGGACATACGGTGGAACTTCGCTTGTGCCTGGTCATGCGTTTCAACCAGATAAGGAAGCGCAGTGGGGAGGAAGTTTAAATCGGGTGAAGTTGAGGCTGACTGCAGGTTCACCTCCGCAAAACCGCAACCACTTGCAACGTAGATCAGATATGCTTTACAATGTGAAGGATCCAAGCAAGGGAACATCATCTGCTTATCTCGCTGCCAATTTCAGTACCACAAATTTCGACACCGTGAAAAAATCGGGTGTTCGACCAGCAAACGAACCGAGCACATTAGGTAAAAGTACTGCTCACAACTACACTCAACAGTTTCACTTAGTTAAGAAGTGTAAGGATTGTTACTTCTTTCGTGATGCTATTTATGAATACAATTTCTGTACTCAACACAATACTCACATGCAGAGAAAGACAACTCCAGCTGGTTTTGGAGAAGGATATCGTCCTGAAGGAGGAAAGGGAGGTAAACATATTCACAGAAAGAACGCATTCAAGTTACCAATTCATAGACTTGGTACTCCATTTCCAAAAGTTGGAAACAGAAAAGAATATTATGGAAACCCAGAATGGGGTAACTTTGACAGATGGTTTGTCATACGTCGTCTCCGTAACATTGGAAAGCCATCTGACCAGGCACGTTACGGTTTCAGAACATACTTCTTTGATGAGTCGTAAACATAAATGATCTGGTAAGTCCATTCAGCAACTATGGTGGAGTCACAATGCAATAAAACCCACTTGAAATAAAGAAAGCTGTAGGGTATGATTCTTTATTTTTAAATTATCTTAGTATTCGCTTCAATTATTGAATAGCTGCTGTGCATTTCCATCTATCGGCATTTCGTAGCAACAAAGAAGAAAAGTGATCCATTACGGGAAGGAAAATATAACAAAAAAAATTTAAAAAAAAAGTGGGAAAATAAGTTGCAGTCGTTGGCTGTTGATACTAAGAAGTGTATTTCATTTCGAGTAGAATCGGCGTTTTTCGTTTTTTTTTTTTTTTTTTGGTTTTTTTTAAAGGCAATTCTTTTTACTTCAGTATAATAACATGATAAATGAGGAAAGGCATTCTTTTTTTTTTTTTTTTTTTCCACTCGATTTTTTTTTTAGTCGTCTCTCACATTTTCTTCTTAATCAGTAAGACACTAGTATGTCAGCAGCATCAAGGCCGTTCACAGCAAAAGTTGTAAAGAAAGAAAAAGACGTAAAAAAGATAACCCGATTCAAAGACAAAGAACTATCAGATTCCTGGACGGCATTTGATAATACATTACAAGAAGGTTTAATAAACGCCAGAGATGCATTAGTAGCAGGCACTCAACAAAGGTATGCTTGGATATGTGAGAAAGAGGGATGTGTAACTATAAGAAGCTGCCGTACTGGATCAGTTCTCCAAAGGATTACAAAGCAACATGTATTCCCTTGGAGTCTTGCTCAAGGACCTCATAAGTTATATGTTTGGGTTGGGTATAGTGATGGTCGTATTATCTTATACAGTTCATCACCACCATATCAGGAATGTCGTACTTTAGAATGTGGTGCCAACATGGGAGGATGTAACTCTTTGTTGTCACATTTACATTTCGTGTTTGCTGGTTATGGCAACTGCCAAGTCGTAAAGTGGAATGGTTCTACACATGAACGCGAAGGTTATTTCGTTGGTCACACTGGAGGACGTGGTTCAGCTATTCGATGTATGGATATGCACTTGACAACTCTGTTTACGAGTGCTGATGATATGTGTATTCGGAAATGGGATGTAAACAGTTACCAACAACTGGTTGCTTTTAAAGGTCACGAAGCATCTGTTTTATCAATTTGCTACACAAGAAAGAACCACTTATGGTCTGGATCAGAAGACAACACCGTCAAAGTTTGGAATCCTGAAAACGGAAGCTGCCTAAAGACATTCCGAGTTGATGCTCCAGTCAGCACTCTTCGGTTCTTTGGTAATCGAGTTTGGTGTGGTGCCTGGAACCGAACGTTAACTCTCTTCGATGCGATTAATTGTGAGAGAGTCGGATTATTTAAGAAACATCAAGCTCCAATAACAGATATCGTTTGTGTTGCTTCAACTAGAATATTTAAAATTTGGACAGTCGGTGCTGACAAGTGCATCCACACCTGGAACATGGAAGGTAACGAACAAGACTACGAAGGAGAAATGAAAGATATCGAGAGACAGATGTTCTCATTAAAATCAGAAGTAGATTCCCTAAATAAAGAACTCGGAAGAGGTCCCCGAGTAAGAGCAAACTCATGTTGGGAGGATGACCTCGGATTTTGCAGCACAGATATTGTAAAAGGACTGAAATCGAGACTACGAAAAATTGAACAAGAAAAAGACAACCTCCTAGCGAGTGCAACAGAAAGACAACAGGTTCTAACAAGCACTTGGATGCAACACATTAAGAAACAAGATGATGATATAAGATACAGATATTTCACGAAAATATTTAAATTTTGGGCATTCGCAAAACGAAAATTTCAAAAGCAATATCGAACATCTCTCCGAAGGAATAAAATAAACCAAACATTTCATTTATTAATGAGAATGAGTGTTTGGAAGAATTGGGTTTCAAAGAAACAACTTCACAACAAACAACTAAACCAATCAGCTGTGAAATCAAAACTCATGAGGCTAAACCTCCGATCCACTATACGACAGAGGTATTTCATGAAGCTACTTGACTTCTCACATCAAAACAGGTCTGCTCGAATAACAAACAGAGCATGTCAAACATTTCTCAGAATCACAACAATCGGATTAATTAGAATTTCGTATCTAAAGCTTGTCAACAATGTTCAATTCACAAGTAAAATAAAATCAATTAAACTCCAATCTGCTCTCCTTTCACGAATTCGACCGAACGGGGTTTTAAGAATTTATTTTCAGACGCTGAGGGATAACGTTCCAGTGTCGAAAAGGAATCGACTTCGAAAAGAATTAAGCAGCATAGCATGCAGACTGTGTGCGAAAGGATTGCATAAAGCTTATTTATCAAAGTGGAGAACATGGGCTGAAAAAACTCGCAAAAATCGAATATTAGTGGCAGCCGTTGGAAAGACTTTTGCTTATGGAATATTGAGAAGTTTTTGGAGAACGTGGAATGAATTTTTGATAATTAAGAAAAAATCAAAAAGATTTGACATATGTGGACAAGTACTCCAGCGACACATGACTGTCGGTATGCTACGTCACTACTACAGAAAGATTCAATCATATACAACTATGAAACGTATCAAGAATCATGTTAACGCTAGACTCGGCACAATGACATCTGTCCAAACAGATATTCTTCGTAGAAGGACTTACGTGAGACTATTGCTGTACTCCTGCCTCTCAAAGAAGATAAAAATGCATCTTGTTGCTAGGAGAGCAATGGTCAGCATCTACAACAAAGTCAGACTTCACTACTACTACACAAGACTGTCAGGCTTTTCTACAATTAAAAAATGGAAAAGAAATATCAAGAGGAGAGCCTACCTATTTATAAAGAGGTCTGCAATTGAAGCAACGCGAAGGAATTGCTACCAGCATTTAATAAGAGCTGTTGACAAGACTAGGGAAGGATATGCTTTTTCAAGAAAAGAAGAATCTGACAAGAATAGAGCACAGTTAACTCACACTGTTGAAACAATAAATAATGAGAACGCGGCACTAAATCAAAAGGTACTTGAACTCGATCACGCGCTTAAGGATATCAATCAATTCGCTATGGATGGAAATTTAACCGCTCGCAGATGGGAGCGTCGATTTGTTGAATCCAGCAATCAAAATACTAAGCTCTCTTTAGAATTACAACAGGTTCGTTCCCTGGCTGAAGAAATGCGTTCCACTCTCAAAAAACACAAACTAGTCACTGGAGCGAGACCCTTCTTATTATCAAACACTCAAGAGGTGTTTAAAAGAATACTTGAAGCTGAGTTCTCAGTTAAAGCTTGCTTTGATAGCATCTCAATGAGGCAGCCTACAAAATTAAGTTTAATGAGAGATATGAATAAAATAAGAGACGCGATTACTGCAATTAAAAAAGATCAAAAAAGATGTATTCAATGGTGCTTTTCCGAAGATGAGAAACTATCTGCGAATGTATCTGCTCTGCTCTATGGTAAGCAAACTCGTGTGAAAACGGGTCAGCAGTCTCGCAGTCCTCCAAACAAGTCACTCTCTCCGGATGATAGCAGAGTGTTCTCACGAGCGAGTTCAAACTCCATTCGCTGATCATTACTATCCTCCTCTCTTCTTCCACTCCCTTCAATGTTATCTTTTTATTTCAAACTGATCACTGTGAGATTGCAAGTGCTCTTTTGTACACACAATCTTGTTGAAATCTCTTTTTCATTTACACTTTCTTTTAATAATTGTACATTATATTCCATTTACCCTTTTTTTTTTTTTTTTTTTTTTTTTTTTTGAGACTGAAATTTCTTTTTCCGAGGAGAAGAAAAGAAGAAAAAAAAAAAACTCCAATTCCCGTTCGTTCATCTCATTCTCTGAGATGAAAAGGACTCGCTGTTGGGATAGCTATCTCTTCACGTATTTACAATATAATGTTTCGCAGAGATCGAAAAAAAATTTACTTTCGTCGTATTTATTAGTTGTTTTTTTTTTTTTACATTTCCTCACAACACCCTCCCATTCTGAGAGAGTTAATATTGTACCGAATCCATTGTGACGACTACTTCAACAGGTGCAGTACAAATTTAAAAAAAAAAAAAAAAAAACATAACTTCTGATGGTTAAGAAGAAAGAACCATTCGCAGAAACCCGTTGCGTCAGTAACTTTGAAGCAGGTGATGTACGTAAAGCAATTATTAACAAAGGATACGTGTGGAGTTGTGAAAGAGATGGTGGTGTTCGAATAAGATGTGCAAAGACTCAAAAGAGCATCGGATCATTTCATAAAAAACAAGTATTCGCATGGTGTGTCACAGCTTGTGAAGATAATGAGGTTTGGGTTGGTCATTCTGATGGTTCTGTTCGAATTCATTCAAATTCTTCTCCATTTGAATTTCTAAAAGAATTACCTTCACCGAGTGGAGCAGGTTGTCATTCAATCTATTCTCAAGGTGATAGTATTTATGTTGGTTATGGAAACTGTCAAATAATAAAATGGTCAAAAACAACTCGTCAGCGAATGGGTAACTTCATCGGTCACACTGGTGGCCATGGAAGTGCTGTTCGTGCAATCGATTTTGATTCTTCGACTGGAACTTTATTCAGTGCTGCCGACGACAGGACATTGAGATCCTGGGACACTTCTCTCTTTCAAATGAAATCCACGTACAAAGGACACACTGCATCGGTTTTGACACTCGCAGTCATCGGTGAGAGAATCTGGTCCGGTAGTGAAGACCAAACCTTAAAGATATGGAATAAATACACTCAGAAAACAATAAAAACTGTTAATCTACGCGCACCTGTAGGCAGCCTTCTCGTAGTTGGAGATCGCGTGGTAGTCGGTACTTGGGCTCGTTCTGTCGCAATGTTCTCAATCGACACGATGTCTGAAGTGTCGAGATTAAATCCACACAAAGGAGCTGTCACTTCTTTATTGAAAACTGAAACGACGACCTTCTACACGATGTGGTCATTTGGAACTGACAAGAAAGCAAACATTTGGGTCCTCGAAAGGTCAATGAAATCTGGCAAACCTCCTCCGGAAGATGTCAACGAAGCAATCCTTCGAGAGGCAGACTTGGAGAAGAATAAACAAATAGAAAAACTCGAAGAAGAGATTGCGAAGTTAAAAGCAGAAGCAGTTGCTCACACTGGAACCCCCGACCCGGGAGAAGGATTTTCATTCCCAGTAATAAGAAGGAGAGCTTCAAGTAATTGTAGCTTAATTGATCTGAAGAGTGATGTTGATGTAAAGGAACTGAAATTTGAATTACAAAACACGCGATACCAAATATCACTTCTAAAGACAGGATTAGACAGGCTAAACCTAATGAGGAAGGAACAAGTCTCGTGGATGGCAAAAGGAAGAGTTGAAAGAGTCGTATTTGGTAAATTAAAATACTTTTCTGAAACTCGCAAACGCACCCGAGCAATACTATCAATACTTGTCGGTAGCAGTGCAACTCAATTACGACGAACTTACTTAAACAAACTTCTTAACTTCACTACTCTAAGAAGAGGATCATCTAAAAAAGGTATTCTGGCATCACTTCTTTGCTCAAATACTGAAACTCTACTTCGATCGTATTATTACAAGTGTCTATCATCATATTGTCAGATTTCAAAACGAGCTAAAGCAAAACAGACAACAGCAAGACTACTGTTAGTGGGATGTACACATGGGATGATCAGAATTTATTTTAATAAATTAATTGAACATGTGATGGATCAAAGAAAGCACAGAAGACGAAGACGACTTCAACGTGTCCTCTCAAAGAATACACGAAACGGACTACTTAGAATCTCGTACCAATATTGGAGAGAGTTCTGTCACATATCAAATAAAAAAAGAAACAAACTTAGATGTTGTGACATGCTTCGTATGTGTATTGAGAGAGGTGGTCTTGGGATTGCTTGGCGTCGTTGGGTTGAATATGCAACAGTTCGGTCTCAAAAACGTGGAAATCAAAATGCCCTCGAAATGCTCCTTCGAACAACCGAAGGAGGTCAAACATTATTATATTTTAATAAATGGCTGAAGTGGTGTAAACAAATATCAAAATCACGTAGAAACACTTCAATGTGTTCTTTAATCACCAGAACAACAACTCACGGGTTATTCTTGTTATCTTTTAATAAACTTCGTAGTTTTGTTCAAATTAGTAAACGAATGCGATTTAAAAACAACACTGCAAGCTGTATGATCAGCGTGACTGAAAGTGGTACTCGTATTCGATATTTTCGAAAATTTTATTTGTTCAGAAATATTAAAAGGAAGCAACGTGTTATTCAATTGGCGTTATCAAAACAATCTGACAGTAGTGTGCGACAACAATCATACAGTAAGTGGATGAGATGGGTCTTTTACTCTAAGAAAGAATCGCTTAAAAAACATCTCATAAACGTCATCTTTCGCAAAACTACTCTCGGTAAGCTGGAGACCAGTTTCAAAAGCATCCAACGCTACCGAGTTTTCAAACAAAAAGTCCGACTCAGAGCTAATAGTGTTTTTAAGACTTGGTCGGTGATGAGAAGTTCGTTATTAAAAAAATATATTACGAGATGGATTTTTATTCATTTGAGAAATGTTGAATCTGAATGGAAACGAAGAAAAGAACAAGTTTCAGCGTTGAAATATCTACTCTCGGAGTCTGAAAAGAAAGGTTCGGTTCAATACTACGACAATAATCGATTGAAAACAATGCTTGAGGCGGCGACAGATCGAATTCAAGTATCTGATATTCAAATAGATCTGACTGCTGAAGAATGTAAACACAAAGCTGCTGCGAATGATATTTTAATAAATGAAATGACGAATCTGACTGAGACGGTTGAGGATTTAAGAAAACAACAACTCCCGAACACGAAACTGATTGAACTTGAAAATAACACGGCAGCTAACTACAGAGAGATATTGAAGTTGGAAAAGGTAGTTCGAATTGCCGTAGGTGAGCTACTGCGACATCCGAATACGAGATGTCAAACTCTAAATGAAACAACGAAGATATTAAATTCACTAACAACAATGAAAAGAAAACAATGGGAAACCATCACACGCAATGTCCCTGTTGACTGTAAACGAATGCATGGCATTGCTGGTAGGGATCCAATCTCACCGTGTCTGTCATCATCCAGTTCTCAGAATGTAACTTTTCAAGATTCGATTGGAACGCCTCCGTCACCTCAAATCGAACCTTCGATTAGAATAAGGAAAGATCCAAAAAATACACTCCCTCACACCTCTGACTATACTAGTAGTGGTCAACTGAATATTACGCCGTTCAGTACTAAGGTGAAAACACCACGTACTCGACCTGTTCCTTTCTAACAATAAACCTTTACACTTCTGATGTCTTGTCAACTGGTTAAGTTGAGCAATATTCGTCTTTCCTCTTTCATTTACACCTTTAGCATTCCTTATTTTATTTATTTTTTGATTTACAAATTCCGCAATCCCCTTGTACCAACTAATTTCCTTGTGTGGTCTCACATGTAAGGTAATCATAAAAAAACAACAAAATACACCCCCCCTATCTCCCTTCCTTTATATAATATTATTGCACGTCTGTGATAAATTGAAAACATTACACAAAGGAATTAATTTATAACTTAATCACAGCAATCTATACAACTGAAATAATGATCGCAGACAATGTACCGACTGAGTACAAAGAAGTGGTTGAAAGATATGTAGAAGCTGGTCAGGGTCACTTGTTTGAGGGATGGGAAACTCGAAGTAACAAGACTGAACTTCTTAACCAATTCAAAGAGGTAGACGCTGGATATCCCGGAGGCGTTGTTCGATATGTTGAGAACGCAAAACAACTCCTGAAAGCTTCACAAGCAGGAGAAAATCCATTAAACGGCTACCGTCCTGAAGTACCCTCTGGAGGTTCTGGTTTAAGAACAGCCGACTGCTTTGATGAACTTACAAAGAGAGGTTTGGAACAAATCCCAAAAACAGCTTTTGTTCTCGTTGCTGGAGGTCTTGGTGAACGCCTTGGCTACAGCGACATCAAAATAAAAATTCCAATCGACACCGTGACTGAAACCTCTTTCATTGAAACCTATATTTCTTACATTCTTCAGTGGCAAGTATTAACTAATTGTGATCAACCTATTCCACTAGCGATTATGACGAGTGATGATACGAACGACAGAACAGTTCAGTTCTTAAAAGAGAATAACAATTTTGGGATGAAATCTTCTCAAATAAGTATCTTAAAACAGGGAAAGGTTCCTTCTCTCGTTGACAACGATGCGAAATTCGCTCTCGACCCATCAACCAACTTACTTTTGACTAAACCTCACGGTCACGGTGATGTTCATCAACTTGTGTATAACAGTGGTCTTGCTGATAAGTGGCTTTCTGAAGGGAAAGAACACATTTTATTCTTTCAAGACACACACGTACTCTGCATGTGGAAGGTACTCCCGACACTGGGAATGAGTGCAAGAGAACAGTTCGCGATGAATAGCATGACTATACCAAGAAAACCTGGTGAGGCTTCAGGTTCAGTTTGTTTATTGAAAGCTGATCAAGGAAGTGGTAAACAAGACTTAACAATAAATGTTGAATACAATCAATTAGACCCGTTACTTCGTAGTACTCTCGGTCACTCTGATCAACCAGAAGGTGAAGATGGATATTCAGCATTTCCTGGTAATGTAAATACTTTTGTTATTAATTTATCAGTTTATTGTGAAGCTTTGAAAAACTCTGGCGGAGTCGTACCGGAATTCGTAAATCCAAAATACGCAGACTCCGCCAGAACTATCTTCAAATCACCCACCCGACTTGAGTGTATGATGCAAGATATTCCAAAGTTCTTCCCATCAACAGCACGTGTTGGCTTTACTAGTTTCGAACGTCATTTGTACTGCCCCGTCAAGAACGCCACAGCTGATGGAGCTGTGAAGCAACAGAATGGACAAATGCCTGGCTGTGCTTCTTACGCGGAGTATCTTTGGTCTTCTAATTTTATTAATCTTCTCAAAGAATGCGATGCAACAATTGAGAGCGGTGCTGAAACTGAAGAATGGCTTGGAGTAGTTGTCCCTTCTGGTCCCCGTGCCTTCTTATCTCCTGCATTTGCACCAACTAGAGAGGTCCTTCGCGGAAAGGTTCAAAACTTTAACATGACTAAGAGATCGTTACTTTGTATTAAAGGAGGTAGTCATTTGATTCTTAAGAACATCTCACTCGATGGCTCGCTCGTCATCGAAGTAGACGACGACTGTAAAACAGAAGTCGTACTCGAAGACCTCACAATCACAAACTCAGGTTGGAAACGTGTTTCAGTACCCGACTCCCCTGACACTCCAGCAGGTCTTCGAATCAGAGGATACACTACTGAGAAGTCAGACAGTGCGACTGTTATAAAGATCGATTCTTCTGGAACTATTAATTACAAACCTGATCAACTGTCTTCGTTATAATATTCCTGTTCACAGTAATTAGCTTGTTACCTTTAGTGTCCGCCCGACAGCATCTGTGCGACGTCCGGATGCTGAAAAGAGACCAACCCTTGAAGATTATTTATTACACTATTAACTAAACAGGTGATTAAAGCATTATGATATAGAGGACAAGAGTTTATCGAGTACGCTAATTAGCTGTTAGTTCTAGTAGTGTATAATAATTATTTCACAATAGTTGACAAGAAGCCACACATGGACGCATCAACAGCAACAGTCCAGATCGGACCTGATGAAGAACGGCTGGCGAGGATGATGGAACTCCGCGATGAGATTGCATCAACGTGTGTGAGTTCACAAACTGAAAGCACTCTACTGTTGGATATGAGTAGCAGTGAACCTACAAAGGCAGCAGATATTGCTGTGATTGAAAAGGTGCTTCGAAGGGTTGGATCTCACAAAGAAGAGAAAGCAATAAAAGGATCTGAAGAAATAGCTTGGCTCTCACTACAAATATCCAACAGGCAAACGATAGGCTCAGCTAGCGGTGTTCCAATTGTCCTCTCCACAATGCAACGATGGATGGGTAAGCGAGCGATAATAATTGAAAACTGTCTGGCGGCCCTAAGCCGGCTGCTGACTGACGATACGAACCTCGATGAGTTTTATGAATTCGAAAACACTTTATTAAAACAACTGTCTGAAGAACGCCACTATAATGGCGGAGGTAGTCTTCTGATATCTGCGGCCCTGACGGGATATCCACTTCGTGTGACTCTACAACAGTTTGGTTGCACAACAATTAAAATAATAATTAGATCGGATTTATACCTCGTCAGATTCCTAGAAAATGGTCTCCTTGGTAACATATTGGCGGCAATGCACCGTCACAATGATGTTCCAATGCTTTTGGTTGAATGTTGTCAAGCAATTAGTGATCTTGCGAGACAGCCGAGAATTGGTATTTTTATGACTAGTCAAGGAGCGGCACTTGATTATGTGAGTGAAGCTTTAAAACTTCACGTTGAAAACAGTACTATTGTTTTATCTGTAGCAGAGTTTATTACAAACTTACAACAAGAATCTTCAGAGCGGGATAATCTAATCCTCGAAATTAGAAAATCGACAGTGATTCCAACTTTTCTGGAAGCCTTAGAAATCCACACCGGGAATCCAACAGTCACGGGAGTGATAATTCATATAATCGAACCCCATGTTGATTTCTTTCCGTCAAGGATCGATCAAATTGCAAATTGTATTAAAAAAGTGATGAGTACTAACTATGATGTCCCTATCCTGATTCAGTGTTGTCGTCTTGTTGAACAATTAGGACCGAGTTGTCCGAATGACAATACGCGAGTCAGGGTTGGAAAACACGTCGTACCATACATTGCAGCAGCAATCCAGGCTTTTGGTGATGAGACTGAGTTGGTATTTCAAGCAAACGCGGCTCTGTCTACACTCGTTGTTAATAAGTTTTCAACTGATCTTCATCGACCACGAAAAGGTTATTCAAGAAAGTCTCAACCAGCTCCTGTTATAAAAAGACCATTTCTTTTACTACTCCAACAGGCTGCTGTCACTAAACCAAAAACCCGCTGGGACTTACTCGCTGTGTGATGCTTAACCACTTACACACTTCACGAGTTAGTCTGTTAAAGAAAAATATTAATTAATTTAAACTAAAGTTTTATTCAGTTTTTTTTTTTTTTTTTTTTTTTTTTTTCATACTCGCCGTCTTTAATACCCTTTTTCTTCAAAACTGTTAGCGAAGCTTATGTTGGCTGACCTTAGCTACTTTACTACACGTTTCTGCTACTTAACGAAAGTATTGTTTCTTGTCTTTGTATGAAATGTAACAATTCAGTACAGGGACACAGGGTGGACAATCAAAGATGCCGAATGCTGTAAAAAGTTCTTTAATTTGCATCGCGTCGTTCGCTGTGGGCGTGTTGATTGGTGGGAGGGGTTCTTCAGGGTTTTGTGATATCTCTGTCATATACGGAAATGAGACTGTTACTGCAAGCAGTGTTGAAAGTCAAGTGACTCAGCCACCCTGCACACCAACACCAACAACAACAACAACATCAACTACAGTAGTATCGAGTTCTACTTCCACACTACGATCACTTTTAGATATCGGAATGTCAATCCGAAGCGACAAAGTTGAAGTCCATCACTACCACGTTCCTTATGAATTACACTTTAGTTCATTACGAGAACGACCAGCACCAATAAAATTATTAGAAATTGGATTGGGATGTTTAGGTTTGAAAGACATTGGATTGGGAGTAAGACTTTGGGGAGAATATTTTAAAAAAGGTCAAATGGACGTTATTGAATACGACAGCCAGTGTGGACGCGACTTTGAAAATCGAAATGTCGACAAAAAATGGGGACCTTCTGGTGGAGTTCAATACCACTACGGAGATCAAAGTAATAAGACTTTCTTAGAAGATGTTGGTCGACGGTCAGGTCAGTGGGATATTATAATAGACGATGGATCGCATGAGTCCCGTCATCAAATTATTAGTTTCGAGACCTTATTTCCATTTCTCAAATCTGGAGGCAAATATATCATAGAGGACTTGCAACTGTCATTCTCTCCCGGATTTTGGGGAAATAATGGAACAGCTGTCTACTACATCGGAACAGAGATATTTCGACGAGTACAGACCCGAATAAAAAGCAACGGACATGAAGAGCTTGACAGTAAACTTCGGAGTCCATTCGGCAGCATTGACTGCCATCACTTTATGTGTGTAATAACTAAGAGATAAATGACATTTTTGTTTGTGCACAAAACCGTGAAATTGACTTAAACTGATGAAGCTTAAGGAGGTTTACGTGTGCTGCCTAACATTCTTTTTGGTTCTTAATAATACTTGTTAAGTGCAGAAGGCAATAATTTAAAATTCAATTCATTTTCTTTAATTTATATGAAAACTATTAAGAAGGAGAGAAGATTACAGATGCAGAAAATAACATAAAAAAAAAAGAGTCTCAGATAACGACATCTCTCAGACAACAGGTATCACAAATAGAAATGTTAATTAAGCTAAGAAGGACAGCCGTCAATCATGCGAGTCGGAGATGGTGCAGCAAGACTCCTAATGACACTGAAAATAGAATTGTTAAAGAAGAAGATAAAGATACAAACGTATCAAAAGCACCAACTCAAAATGTTTACGATCTTGAGAAACAATCAAATGGAGGATTTACTACGGCAATGGCTGCTCTGAAGATTAGCAAAGCAAAGAAAGATTTATTATTTGATGATCCGTACTTTCGTGAGAACCAACTCGGAAAGGTTGAGGATCCCTACATCACTCTTCGTGGTCCTGACAGAGATGGTAACTTTGAGAGAGCTATCATGTTAAGAAATCCAAAATTACTACCTGCCACACTCTTAATTATCGGAATTGCTTTCACTGGTGTGACTGCCTACTACCAATGGAAGAGAGACGCTGACAAATACTCAAGCGACTTTGAAAAACGTGAAGAGGGAACTACTTACATTGGTAAATCAGATCTGGGAGGACCATTTACTATGACCAACTCAAAGACGGGTAAAACGGTAACAGACAAGGACTTCTTAGGAAAGTGGATTTATATTTACTTTGGGTTTACAAACTGCCCTGACATCTGTCCAGACGAAATGAGGAAAATGAGTAACGTCACACTCCGATTACAAGAAGTATTAGGAGATGTTTTTGTTCCTGTTTTCGTAACAATTGATGCAAAGAGAGATGATGCTGAGGCGGTAAACGAATATCTGGTTGACTATCATCCAGATATGTTGGGTCTCTATGGTACAAAGGAACAGGTTGAAAAAATGACTCGTGAGTTTCGAGTGTACCATTCTGTTCCAGATATCGATACCTTTACAGAAAATGATTATTTAATCGATCATTCAATTGTTCAGTACCTAATGGATCCCCATGGTCAGTTCTGCGACTATACTACTAAAGAATACAACGCTGCTGAGGCGGCTGCAAAACTAAAGCAGTCAATCCAACAATGGGAATTTGAACAAATTGATAAGGGAATTAAATCATCCGTCGAGTCTCCGATTACTCGCAGTCCTGATTTGAATTCTGTTCATATGAGAGAAAGATATTAAAGTTCCAACCCAAATTATATTTGTGAGGGACTTTCATCAGAAAAGAGAGCAACAGATACCCTCTGCTCGTATCTAATTAGCAGAATACAACCAACAGGATGAGGTTCTCTCAGTTTACGAATCTGACTCCCTGATTAGGTAGCGAACCAACTTTAGGTTTGAACGTTTATTCACTGCGTAAGAAGTTATTATTTCTTGTGCTCAGTTGAATTGAATTATATGATTGTCGTCTGATACTTTTATTCATCATCAGGTAGAGGGATAATGGTTGTATACAGAGAGTGTAGGTTCATTGTTGGAGAGAGGAATTATAATTTACAACTTCTTCTTCCTCACAGTCTCTAAAAAAGATTTTCAGACGCCTTTTGACATCGGGGACTAGGCGATTCACTCAATCGATGTCTTCTTCACAATTGTTGACAGCTGAGGCGATGCTGGGCCAGATCAGGGCGGTGGTTCCTGCGGTACCTTTGGAGGAACACGCAGAGGCACTGACAGTGGACGAGTGGGCACCGTTCCACAAGAGCTTCAAGACGGAGGGGAGTTTGTTGACCAGATGCCTGTTTATGAAGGACAAGAAGAAGCAACTGTTCCTGCTGGTGACACTCGCGGAGACGAAGACGGACATGAAGGTGTTCGCGAAGGCTGTGGGGGCGAAGGAGCCGAGATTCGCTTCGGAGGACATATTACTGGAGAAGCTGGCAGTGAAGAAGGGGTCGGTGAACCCGTTTGCGATCATCAACGATTCGGAGAAGTCGGTAAAGCTTTGCTTCGACGCGGCGCTGCTGAAGAGCGAGAAGAAGTTGTGCTTCCACCCGATGGAGAACTCGAAGACGGTGATCATGAGCGCGGGGGAGCTGGAGGAGTTCATGAAGAAGAATTCGGTGGAGTACCAGTCGGTTGACCTTTCTGCTTCGGCTGCGGTGGCAGCTGCGCCAGCTGCGAAGAAGGAGAAGAAACCGGCACCGAAGAAGGAGAAGAAGGTGAACGAGAACAAGAAGGGAGTGAGCAAGGAAGGACTGCAGGTTGGGAAGGAAGAAGACTTCGCGAAGTGGTACCAGCAGGTGATCACGAAGGCGGAGCTGATCGAGTTCTACGACGTGTCGGGTTGCTACATCCTGAGGCCGAACGCGTTCAACATCTGGAAACAGATCCACCGGTACTTCGACGATGCGATCAGCGACATGGGGGTGGAGCCGTGCTACTTCCCGATGTTCGTGACGCAGGAAGCGCTGAAGAAGGAAGAGAGCCATGTGGAGGGGTTCTCGGCTGAGGTGGCGTGGGTGACGAAGTCAGGTGACACGGAGATGGAGAACCCAATTGCGATCCGTCCGACTTCGGAGACGGTGATGTACCCAGCGTTCGCAAAGTGGATCCGTTCGTACCGGGACCTGCCGCTGAGGTTGAACCAGTGGTGCAACGTGGTGCGTTGGGAATTCTCCCACGCGACGCCGTTCATCCGTACACGTGAGTTCCTTTGGCAGGAGGGACACTCGGCGTTCGCGACCGAAGAGGAGGCTTCGAAGGAGGTGCACGAGATCCTGGACCTGTACGCGTCGGTGTACGAGGACCTTCTTGCGGTGCCTGTGGTGAAGGGGCGGAAGACGGAGAAGGAGAAGTTCGCGGGAGGGCTGTACACGACGACCGTGGAAGCGTTCGTGCCGACTGTGGGAAGATCGGTACAGGGAGCGACGTCGCATTGCCTGGGAGACCACTTCTCAAAGATGTTCGAGATCACATACGAGAACGAGAAGTGCGTGAAGGGTTTGAACGTGATCCAGAACTCGTGGGGTCTGACGACGAGGACGATCGGAGTGATGATCATGGTGCACGGAGACGACAAGGGGTTGGTAATCCCTCCTCGGGTGGCCCCTACTCAGGTGGTGCTGATCGCGACGGGTATGAACAAGGACGTGTCGAAGGAGAAGCAGCAGGAGATCAAGGACGAGATCGCGGAAATTGCGAAGCTGCTAAAGCGTGGAGGAGTGCGGGCTTCGGCGGACCTGCGAGACAACGTGAGCAACGGGGCGAAGTTCCACCACTACGAGCTTCGGGGAGTTCCGGTGCGTTTGGAGATCGGGCCTAGGGAGCTGGAGAACGGGGAGGCGCTGCTGTGCTTCCGTCACACGAAGGAGAAGCGGACGGTGAAGCTCGGGGAGAAGGCGGACTTCTACAAGACGGTGCAGGGCTGCCTGGACGAGATGCAGAAGCAGATGCTGGAGAACGCGCGGGCGGTTGTGCAGCAGCGCACGGAGGTGTTGACGGAGTGGAAGAGCTTCGTGCCGACCTTGAACCAGAAGAAGGTGTGCCTGATTCCATTCTGCCTCGATGGGGACTGCGAAACGCAGATCAAGAAGGACTCTGGGGCCGAGGCGGCGGACGAGAGCGAGGTTGACGAGCGCGCCCCTTCGATGGGAGCCAAGTCCCTCTGCATCCCATACGATCAGCCAAAGCAGGAACTCGGAAAGAAGTGCTTCAACCCGAAGTGCACCAATGAAGCGAAGAGGTATGTACTTGTAATTCTCACTTGAGGGGATTGTTATGTTTTGTACCAATAAATAACGACAAATCTA
Organism: Flectonema sp. DT1601; assembly: GCA_964019425.1. NCBI lineage: Eukaryota > Euglenozoa > Diplonemea > Diplonemida > Diplonemidae > Flectonema > Flectonema sp. DT1601. The sequence continues at coordinate 62,101 of OZ025807.1, read as the reverse complement.
AATCAATACAGTTGGGTGTTGTTCGGTCGCAGTTACTAGTGAGGTATATACCGAAAATAGTAGTGTACGTAGTCAGTTAGTGCAAATCGAGTTTAAAAGAAGAGAACCTTGCGAAGGCTGCTTTGAAAAAACAGAAATTACAAATACTATTGTAAGCATCATGAAGAGACTTTGCCTTTGCTTAATACCTTTGGCCTCAGTGGGTTTTGAGTTGCTTTGATTCTGAATAAAAATAATTGAGATGGTAAGGATTCGCATCGTGTTTTCTTTTTTCTGCTTTTTTTTTTCTTTCTTTTTTGCAGCGTAGTTTGATAATTATTTTGCAACAAACGCAGATGCTTGTTAATCCAGACCATTTAATGGAGAATATTGGTCTTTCTCAAACTTGTTTCCACGACACCCAAATACATTAATTACTTCTAGAGAATCACAAGCATGCCACGGAAACTCGTTGATGCGCAGTCCAGAAGTATGCTGGACGCCGATAAGGCTGCGAAATTTGATCAACTGCAGAAAGCAATCAGCAACCTCCAAATTAAGACACCGGAAGTGCGCAAGTGGGCATTAGCTGACGGTATGCTCTGCAGGTATTTAAGAGCGAGGCAGTGGGATGTTGAGAAAGCGCTGACTATGATTCAAGGAACAATCAAATGGAGGGAAGAGCGACGACCATGGGAAATAGAATATGCAGGTATCTCATCTCAAGTAGATGCGCTGTCATCATATCTGTGGGGATTTGATGGTGAGGGTCACCCAATTGTTTATATGAGAAATGCTCGAGATCCTGTCGGAAATGCTGATCAAAAACTTGATGTTATAATTCACAATTTAGAAGATGCCAGTAGAATCTCACAACAATTTGAAGCCATCTTTCAAGGAATAGAAAAGGTTATTTATATAATAGACCTGAGCGGTTTCACGATGGCCAACTCTCGGAGGGATACTATTGTGGCGAAGAAGTGGACTGAAATTCTGAGTAACCACTGTCCAGAATCCCTTCACAGAGCCTATTTAGTTAATTATCCTTATATATTTAAAGTCTTTTGGGGAATGGTGTCAGGGTTCATCGATCCAGTGACATCAAAGAAAGTTCTTTGGTGTTCTGGAGATATGAGAACGTACTTCACTGATGAGGGTTTTGATATGCGATGGTTTGAAAAGGACTTTGGGGGTGATATTGAAGGTCCGCAATTTGTAAATAGTACGACATCACCTCTCTATAAAAGTTTTTTTAGTTTAATCCCTCAACAGAATTCTCCGTACTGTTGGTCAATGTTAGCAGCAGCAGCGGTGATAACAGCGTCTGCATTTGTTGAACCTCCCCCACCGCGTTCTGTTGAAGATGTGATACTTGAGACTGAAGGTGAGTCAGATGCCAACAGTGTTGCCGACAGTGAAGAATCAGAGGAACCACCACAGCCAGCTCATCCGACGATTTGTCTCCGTCGTCCTGCTGGTGACTTGGTTGAAATAAAAGTTCATCAACACTCCACTGCTCAGATTGTTATTGCTACTAATACTCCTTCCTACATGGCTCCTAATAAAGTTCACCTTCGTGCGAATGGCCAACCCCTTCCAACATCAACAAAGCTACTCGAATACTCATCATCAAGTATCGAATTAGAACTCGTAGAGCATGACGCTAGTTGCTGCACTGTTCAGTAGCTATACACGCATCCTACATATAATTTTCACGCTTACATGTATTACGTTTTTATATACATCGCACTCAGTAAATATGTTATAAAAGATACCAACATTTATTGTTACCACTAAATGAATGGTTATCGTGTCTAGTTGACAGTCACTCATCAGTGATACATTCCTGGGTGACTCTGAACTTTTTAGTTCTTTGATTAGATCTGTTGGAACCTTATTTCGTATAACTGTTTGACACAAATCAGATATTTTCTGCAGATTTTTTGTTGTTTTCTTTTTGTACCCTAACTAACCTTTCGCGGTTGTCAATTTAAAAATCTATCTTCCTGAAGTGATTGCGGCACCGTATTGGAGTGTTCGTTTTCTTTTTTTTTAAGTAAAAATATCGATATTGAAATACAAACTGTAGATTATCACTGAGGGAGAGCTTTAGAGCAAAGTATGCTCGCAAAAGACTTTTTATCTTTGTTAATTGTTATCTACCCCCCTTTTTTTTTTGTCTTAGAGAATTTACTTACCCTCTGCTACAATTGAATTAAGTCATTAGTTCGTCAATCAGGTTAGTCCATCATCATTGTTTTGATGTAATTTGTTAATAATTAAACCAAATTAAAAATAAAAAGCTTTTGGTCAATTCCCTTTATGACAACCTAGTAGTTGTTCTGGTGAGTGTGACCCCGCTGAATAGCATAACGCGTACTGTTTCCTCTTCTTTTGTATTCTTTAGTTTAGTTATCCTACTCGTGTCATTTGTTTTGAGCTGCAGAAATATCTGAAGTAATGTAACGAATTCTCCGCAACTTTCCAAAAGATTTCTTTTTAAACTTTCGGAACTTTGGTGGAGATGATCGGAAGCAATAAAGAGCTTCCGCCCTTTTCTTTAGTTCGAAACGCCTGCGCTCATTTAACTCTTCCGACTTTGACCCGTTTTCCGACCTTCGTTTTGATTTCTTATTAAAATTTTCTTTTGAAGTATCGCATCTCACAACATGGCGGGAAAGAAAAAGAAGAAGGTTGACCCATCTCGGTATGCGACTACCTCCATGAGACCTAAAGAGGTTAAAGTATCTGCAACTGCTGATGAAGCATTAAAGAAGATGGTGAAGGAAGAAACGAAAACTGCAGTTACAACTGGAGAAGTTAGAAAAGTAAAGGAGAAAGTTGTTTGGATGTTGCAGCGTATCATCGGAAGAATGATTGCAGACGGGTTCTCAGCTGATGACATTAGAGAGGCTCTGAAACAAACGGTCCCTCTTCATCAGACTGAAAAAGACGTTGAAAACGCTGCTCTCAACTACCTTTGTCTTCATCTAAAAGAATTACCTCGAGTGTTCTCACAACAACTGGTAGCTACCGCTGAAGATACTTCAATTACTTTTAAAGCTTCGGCAACAAAGGCGGTAGAAAAACACGCAGACCCGATTGTTGCAAAGAAAGAACGAGAAGTTGATTTATCTGAACACGAAAAGTTAATGGACGCGACACTGGAAGCGAGAAAGAAAGCAAAACTTAAGGAAAAAGAAGAAGAACAAAAGAGACGTGAATGGATCCTTTCTCAGCAATACGAATCCGAAACCGACTCGGAAGATGAAGCAGCGCTATTCAGTAGAGATATTGGCTATGGTGGGAAACCATCTAAGACAGAAGTACACAAAGAACAAGTTAAAGAAGAAAAACAACAAAACTTTGAACACTTGGTATCCGAAAAGTTAAATCTCACAGAAAGTGATGAGGAGAAGCGTCAGATTGTGTTCGAAGCAATGCTGCAACTTCGAATGGACATGGAAGAGGCGAAAAAGACAAAAAATGCGACTGAAAAAACAAAGCTTGGTAAGCTACTGGGGTCGAGTGCCAAATTCAAGTCTACGTACAGCATCACTGACAGCGACCTTGCAGCTGCAGTATCTGAAAAACAAAAACAACTGGCAGCTACAGAAGAACAGTCTGATGAAGATCCTGAGTTGGATTTGTTTTCTTCAGACATGCCGGAAACTTCAAAGAATGTAAGAACTGAACTCTACGAACCAACAAAACAAGAAATAGCAGCATTCATGCTTGACATGAGCATCGATCCGAAAAGAGATGGGTCAGAGATTGATCCTCGAATCCTCCTCACAAAACTTGCTGCTAAGAATAAAGCCGTCGCTGGAACGTTCAGAAAAGACAGCAGCTCTACCACAGGACGTTTAATATATCAATTGTCTTCCAGTAAGAAAGATGACTATCTGGTTGACGGTAGTGATGATACAAAGTTCGATAATTTCTTAGAAGCTCAGGACGCTTTAGCAGTTTTTGTTCTATTTCACAGAGGATGTGGATACCCTTGGTACATATTTATGTCCAGTGATAATAAGGAAAGATGGCTCGGCCATCACTTAAACAAACACTACGAAGCACAAAATGAGTCAATGTCTAGAGAGTTTGCTGCTATTATTGGAACTGGTATTCCGTCTGCTGTCACAGAATCAAGAGATCAGGAGATCGCAAGTGGGAATCACAAAACTGTTAAGCCGACTGATGCTCCGCAAACAGATGCCGAGCAGCGTGTCAGCAGTGAGATGGCAGCTGAAGCAAAATTACAACTTGCATTCGACAGCGATCCGAAGAATAAAATATCTCTTCCGATATCACAAGTGCGTAGTTCTCTTCTTCAACAACTTCAGGATCAAGATTTCATTGTAGTCGCTGGAGCAACTGGTTGTGGAAAGACTACTCAAGTGCCGCAATACATACTTGACGCTGCCTCAATTGATAACGTGGGCGGCATCACAAACATCATCTGTACGCAGCCTCGTAGAATTGCAGCCACGTCTGTTGCTGAACGAGTCCAGTCAGAGAGATGCTCTTCTATTAGAAAGCAACGAGTTGGTTATCATGTTCGATTCCTTGCACAAGTCACAAAGGATTGTAAGTTATTATTCTGCACAACTGGTATTCTTCTTCGTAAGTTAGCACACAATAAATACTTGTCAGGAATCAGTCACATCGTAGTAGATGAAGTTCATGAAAGAAGTGTTCAATCTGACTTCTTGTTGGCCCAGTTGAGATCAATATCCCAACATCGTAGAATGAATAGTTTACGACCGCTAAAAGTAATATTAATGTCTGCAACAGTAAACCCTGGAATGTTCTCAAAGTATTGTTATGGATGTCCAATTGTCGAAGCAAGCGGAAGAACGTTTCCTGTTGAATCTCGATTCCTTGAAGATATTTATGAAGAAACTGGTTACGAATTAGATCCCAACTGTCAAGCAGCAGTTAAAGTAGCGTATCGTAATGACTATGAGTCTGATGAAGACACTGGTGCTGATGAAATATTAAATCCTGAGTACAATCCTTCTCAATACGAAGGTTACAACAAGAACACTAACCGAAACCTTTCAATGTTACGAGAGGATGTAATTGATTATGATTGTGTTGCCTTCACAGTTCAACATATTCATAACAAGTTTGATATTGACTCGGATGAGAAAGGAGCAATATTAGTATTTCTTAGTGGTTATTCAGATATTGATATCGTGCAGTCACTTTTGGAGTCTTCCAAATCATCGAAATCGATGCGAATTGTCTGCCTGCATTCGACTGTTCCACAAGAACATCAAAACCTCGCATTTAAACCATCACCGAGTGGTATTAGAAAGGTTGTACTGGCGACAAACATCGCGGAGACTTCCATCACAGTAGATGATGTTGTTTATGTTATCGATACTGGGAGAGTCAAACAAGTTGCTTTCAACCCAAAAACTGGTATCTCTTCACTGCAAGAGACGTGGGTATCGAGAGCGAGTTCAAAGCAAAGAGCAGGTCGTGCTGGTCGAGTCCGTGAAGGAGAATACTTTGCTTTGTACACAAATAAAAGATACAGCGACAGGTTTAGTTCTTACACAGAACCTGAAATATCTCGAGTTCCTCTAACTGATCTTTGTCTACAAGCTAAAGTAATTCAACCAGAAAGTAATCCAATCGAATCGATTAGTAATGTTATCGAACCTCCTCCTGAACTGTCCATCAAACATGCTGTCGACTCGCTCATTGAAATCGGAGCCTTCTTCGACAACAGCGACAACTTAGAATTAACAGTTCTCGGTTCTCACCTGGCTAACCTACCAGTTGATGTTCGAGTTGGGAAACTACTTCTCAGCTCAGTGATGTTGGATGTCGTCAGTCCGATGCTCACCATCGCTGCGGTACTTTCATACAAGTCTCCCTACCTGAAGGGTATCACTCCTCCAGTTGGTGAACACTTTTCAGATCATATAGCGGCAGTTATTTCATTCAAAGAATGGTCAGCACTTCCAAAGAGAAGTGGTCAACGTTTCTCTTACTGTCGTAAGAATGGACTCAACAACAGTACGATGGAGATGTTGGCTGACCTGAGACAACAGTTCGCTCTTTCGATGATGGACTCGAACTTAATTGGGAAAGCGTTTGACAGCGAGAAGGAAGTTTGGAACAGAAATGTGAAGAAGGCGATCGTATTGAAAGCAGCAGTTTGTTACGCCATGCAACCTAATGTCATTAATCACTCTGTTGATTTCAAATGGAAGTTACCTCCTCATCAGGGAGGCGACTTAGTTCGAATTCACTCTGCCAGTGTCAACGGTGGTGAAACTTTACCTCCGCACCCATTCGCAGTTTTCCACACGGTAGTGAAATTATCGTCTCGTATTACTGTTACTGATTGTACTGTAGTACCTGCTGCTGTGTTGTTGATGTTTTCGAATTCTCTTCAAATTGTTCATCGAAAACGAGGAGTGTTTATAAATAATTGGATTTGGATTGATGTACCCGCACAACTGTCAGTCATCGCTTCCTCTCTGCGAGGAATGATCAACAAGCAGCTGACAGCTATGTTATCATCTCGTGAACCGAGTGACTTTACGGATCAAAAAGAGGAACTTCTGAATCCAATCATTTCGTTCCTTGAGAGAAATCAGTAGGCTCGACTAACCCGATAGCTGAACTTGATTTCTTTTATTGAATGAGAAGCAGAAATAAAATAAATTTACTAAACTATCAATGCATACCAAAACAGTTCTCTATTTTGGTGGAGAAATGTTGCCAATGGAATTTATTAGTTTTTTTTTCCCAACGTCTGATATTTTTATATTCTTTTCAAGTAATAAATTTAATAAAATGCTTTTATCAATTGCGCTCACTGCGGCAGCCTTATCGGGACTGCCTGCTGGATGGACGAGTAACGTCGTTTATCGCGTGACTCCAGTTAACTACACGGGACTCGTTAATATGGACAGCAGCAACGCTGCTGGTGATGTGATGTTTGGTTTGAATCAACTGTTGTTGCCATTTATGTGTCCTCTGAAGCCAGACTTCTTGTGGTGTCAGAACCGTCAGTACCTGAGTGGTGGGGCAGCTCACATGGTGTACAGTAAGTTCAACTTACAGTCGAAAAATGCGTTTGGAGACTACGCAGCCTGCAACCCAGACCCTGTTACTGGAGTGTTCGGGTGTACCCATTTTACAAATGTTTCGGGACTACCAAAGCAGTGCAGAAATAATTATTATGTTAGTCACTTTGACTGCTACAATGGCACAGTCTACAAGGAAATTAATGTTCAAGACATGGGAGATTGTTGTAGTGCTTGTTCTGATGATCATCATTGTGAGGGATGGAACATGCCGGATGTCAATGGAACGAACTGCCAGCTTTTAACTGATCCGATAGTCGATTGGGGATCTGCGCGTACTGTCAATCCGAAATGTACTTCCGCACAAAAGATGCACAACGATGAATTCACTTGTTGGTACGACGACCCGACATACAATGTTACCTTCGCACCGTACTGTTCTCGTTCTGAATGCAACTGTCGCGCTGTCGGATGGCTTTCTGTTGGAAGACAACACCACCCGATGTGTTTCCAGTCATCGGAAAAGAGATCAAACAAAGTTTACCCCATTCCAGATTTGAGTGAGACAAGTGATAAGGCACACAACTACTGGAAATGTAATGAGTTACTATTTCAACAATGTGCTGACACAATTACTAAAAAGGAACATTGTTTATCATGTGCTAAGAGATCCTCTCTTGAGAACTCTTGTGACAAAACTGTGATTGATGCTCTCTGTAGTACTTCATTAGATGTTTGTAACTCAACTGTTGTAAGTTCTTGTGGTATGACTGATGTTGGTACCTGCAGGGAGTGCGCCTTCTCAGAAGATGTTGAGAATAGAATGATGTCTGCTCACTGTAACAGTAGTTTAGTAAATGAAGCTTGTATTAATAATGCTCCACCTAATAAGGGTGACCAATACGAGAATTGGATGTTGAACTTCGGATGTATGATGAACGGAACCTGGTACAGTACTACAGATGACGGATATTGTAATGGAACCATCACTGATGACTGTTGGTGGAATGTTGATGAAGCTATTCGAACTGTTAACCAAACTTGTGTTGATGGTAATGTTGTGAACTCGGTTTATAATCACAACTCTACTTGTTTCCAATCCTGTCCTCAACCGCACAACATTTCAACTAACTGTGTTGTCGATTGTCTCTACACAAATATCTTCGGAGAAGACGGAGGAATTCCAATGAAACCGAGCTCATTGACTGACGCGTTCTTAAAGTCATTCACCGAGACAGACCCTGCTAAGGGAGGTTGTCCTGAAGTTCACGTCCCCCCACCAGCTGATAATTAAATCTGCACTTCAGATTATAATGTTCTGGCTATCAGAATAAAATAAAATAATGAAATTAAAGTTATCTATTTTTTTTTAGTACGTGTGTGAGGTTTGGAATTTGAGTCCAACAGAGCTGAAGCAATCACTTTGTGTAGTGTAATGAATGAATCTTTTACATTAAAGAACTGATCCTGTCCTGTCTGTTATTGAAGTAGTTGATATTCTCCATAGCAGAGATCTCGTACTTCATGTTGATGAAGCAAAGTCCACATCACTTACTCACCCTTTTTTTATTCTGCATCAATGTTTGGTTTTTAGTTATCAGTTTTTATTGCCTGCCCACTATGTGAGCTTCGACAGGTACAGCTGACTGACACGAGTCAGATAGTAGGAAGCGATACCAAAATATTCCTCACTTTGTTTAAATCTCACGAGTGAATTCACTCCTTCAGATGTCGATATAGTTTGTGTCGTTGGATTCGGTAAAGAAGTCTTTGAGCTCAATTTATTGTACGGCAGGTGACGAAAACATCGGTATCTGCACTGCTATCTGTCGTCTTTTATCATTGAAGGGAATTAAGAGTTCTTCCTATGCGGGACACTATGTTTTTGTGGTGTACGTGACGTTTCTTTTTCTTTTTTTTTTTTTTGTTCATTCTGTGTCTGTGATGCTCTCTTTATATGATTTGCCTACTAGTGTTTGTTGACGACAGGGACTGAAATTATTTCACAGCTTGCAATGAGTGTGCCAGGTGAGGTGATTATAATTACCGAGTGAGTATTGATTTGAAAAGAATTCTGGTTCTTCATTTCAATTAAAACTCTTTAACAGCCTTAACAGATGTTGTCAATCGCTCTTACTGCGGCGGCCTTATCGGGACTGCCTGCTGGATGGACGAGTAACGTCGTTTATCGCGTGACTCCAGTTAACTACACGGGACTCGTTAATATGGACAGCAGTGACCCTGCTGGTGATGTAATGTTTGGTTTGAATCAACTGTTGTTGCCATTTATGTGTCCTCTGGACCCAGACTTCTTGTGGTGTCAGAACCGTCAGTATCTAAGTGGTGGATCAGCTCACATGGTGTACAGTAACTTTCATTTAGATTCAAGAGATGCGTTTGGAGAATACTCACCCTGCAATCCAAACCAAACGACTGGAGTATTTCAATGTATGCATTGGGGAGGTTCATCAGGACCAGTACCTGGAGTACCAAAACAATGTTCCAGCAAATTCGAAGTATTTAACTACGACTGTCTGAATGGAACAATTTATGATGAAGTCACAATAAAGGATGAGGGCAGTTGTTGTGAAGCCTGTACCTCAGACACAAAATGCGTTGGTTGGAACATGCCAGACGGAAATGGTACCAACTGTCAGCTTCTAACAGAACCTTTAATTAATTGGAATCAAGCTCAAATGTCTTCTAAATGTAAGGCTGGTGTGAAATCGAGTGGATACGGACCAGACTGTTGGTATGACGACAGAGAGTATAACAAAACATTTAATGATTACTGTTCTCGTTCAGAATGTCAGTGCAAAGCTATCGTTAAGCTTTCTGTTGGTCGAGAGACTGATGCGATGTGTCACCGCCGATCATCATCTGTTGCAGTTGAAGATCCGAGACCTAACACACCTTATTGGGAGTGTAATGATCAGTTATTTCAGCACTGTGTTGGAACTTCTGATTGCGTTTCGTGCGCTGAGAAGTTACAGATCCCATCCTGCACCAGTTCATCAATCCATTCTCTTTGTCACGCGGAGTTCAGAAGGTGTAACGAGACGATTGTTGAAACCTGCGGTATGAAGGACACAAACGACTGCAGAAATTGCGCTTTTGCGAGCACAGACGCAATGCAGATGGGACACTGCAACACGAGTTACGTAAATTACGCTTGTGAGTACAATGCTCCAAGTAAGAAAAGTGATATTTACTCTGACTGGATTGAATCATTCGCTTGTATGATGAAGGGAACCTGGTACAGTTCAACAATTGACGGATATTGTAATGGAACCATCACTGATGACTGTTGGTGGAATGTTAACGATCCTATTCGAACTGTTAACCAAACTTGTGTCGATGGTAATGTCGTGGATACGGTTTACAACTATAACTCTACTTGCTTCCAATCCTGTTCGCAACCTCGCAATATTTCGACAAATTGTGTTGTTGATTGTCTGTTTTCAAACATACTCGGACTTGATGGAGGGGCACCAATAAAGCCACAGACGCTAACTGATGCATTCTTAAAGTCCTTCAGTGAGACTGATCCAGCAAAGGGGGGATGTCCTGAAGTAATTCCTCCTTCTGACAATTAGTCTTATTTTGTATTGTTTTCTCTGAAGGAGACTTTACTCAAACTTTTATTTGAAAAAATCAGATGAGAAATTTAATTAAAGTTTTTTTTTTTTCGTCAAAAAAAAACTTTCCGAAGAAGTATTTTTTTTTATTTTTTTTTATTCCCTATTTTTTCTTAAGATGCTGTTCGTTAGCCCCAGTCGGTATTCACGACTCTCACAACAAATCAAAATCTTTGAAATTTTTTTTTTTTTGTTTTAATCGGGTGATCGGATGGATGTTAACTTTAGCGAAATAAAGTAAAAGTGAACATGTGTTTATTGTGTTTTTTTTTTTTCTTTGTTTTCTCCAAACGGCAAATGCGAGTTGTAGTAACCCAACGTGTGATGCGACGTATTTGAGAATGTTTAGAAAACAATAACGAGAATTGAAAGGTAGGTTTCCATTTGTCAAAGTTTGGTTGGTAATATTTGCGTGTCTGCGGCATCTCACGTTGGTGACGCCTTTTTTTTTTTTTTTTTTCTTCTCTTGTTTGTTTTAAGTCGTAACTTTTTTGAGCCTATATTCAACTCGGTAGGACTCTCGTGTTTCTTTTTAAAAAAAATTTTTTTTGTTTAACTCCCGTGTGGGACTTTCCCAGACCCTTCCCAATCATCTTTTTTTTTTATTTTATATATTTCCTCAAAGCTTTATGAGATAGAGTAATTGCGTCGTTTTTGCTGACACCGTCAAACCTGCGCATTGAAGAATTCTTAATTTTGTTGAGATATGTCCTTCCTTTTCCCTACGTGCGTACAATGCAAGATAAAGGATACCTTTTTTTTATTTTTTATAGACACTGCATAGACAGCTAGTTCATAGTAAGCCTTTCCCCCCTTCGTTGAGGGTGGGGAGTGTTTGTTATTATTTAGTCGTCATTTTCGAAGCTAAACAGCGGGGTGTTCTCTTTCCAACATGTATAACCCAGTGTGACTTGTCTTAACCTAGCAGTATTTAAATTGATGGCCTGCTTTTTTTCTTTTTTTTTTCTTCTTTTTTCTTTTCGGTATCCTTTTTGGATATCCTTTTTTTTTAATTGCGTGAGTTACCTTCTTAAATTGTGTCTCTTCACTAATTGCTGTATTAGGTGATAATAAAATGGTCAGTTTTTTTTATTTTTGTTTTTGTTTTTTGATGTCTTATTTATTTCGAGGGTGGGCTTAGGTAGCCATTTGTTTCAGGTTATTCTACACTCCTATCATCGGTGAGAGTCTCACGGTTGCCTAGTAGCGATCTAATTGTTTACCCCTGTTGAGCTTTTCCTGATTTTTTGGCTTCCTGGGCGTTCGTAAATAAATAATTTAGCAGAGTATTGCTTTCCTGTTTTTTTTTGTTAAGTCTTTTTTTTTTTTTTTACTTTCAGCTGACAAACAGATGTTAAAATGACCAGATTGAAAGTATGACTCCTGCTGTGAGTAAATGTTGTTGTTTTGATTACGTCGGTTGTTTATATAATTCACATTTCACAGGAACGGTATCTTGTTAAGATGCCGCAGACGGCCACTAGAGCCGTTGCTGATGTCCCAAAGAGACCAGAACTCCGAATCCCTTGCATGTCATTGGGAGTTGGACATCTATCGAAAGTTCAAGGAATGATGCGAGATATGCCTGATGATGATAATTTTAAATTCAAAGCTGATGCGAACTGGTGGAGATGCTTAACTCGTTTCATTGATGTGTCTCCAGAAGGGAGAATGGAACCGACATTTGAGATCGAATTCACTGAAGCTAATGAAACCTTGACAGTCAACAGAGGCTTTTTAAGATCATTTATGGCAGCTTGGACTGCAGAGTTTCCAATCACATTAGCGGTAGCTATCAGTTCAGGAGGAGTTCTTACTAAGACAGCAATTACCATTCATGGTGCTGTTTGGCATGAGATTCTTCTTCGATCGGTTGGACATGCAAGTGAACAGGAGCAGCGAAGTGTTCCAGACGGGTGTTGCCTCGCTCACTCTTCTGTTGATCCAAACTCACCTCCAGTTGTTCTGGCGATTGATGATTGGAATTACGTGTGCACGTTGTGGCCTTCTCAATTCCCCGATGGCAAAAAGAAAGATGAAATCGATTGGGTGACTCAAATTCAACAAAACATTTCCGTCATCTCTGATGTTATAATTGAGAAGAGTGAAGTTGATTACAGAGACAATGCGAAGAGTAACGCCGTAGCTCCCTTCACATCACAGCAGCGGCAGCTTTTAGTGTCACAACACACTCAAGAGAGTGATGGCTTTGAGAAGATTACTCCATCACCAGCAGAGAATAAGAACAACAACAGTAATTATAACGTCAGCAGAGCAACTCTTCCTTCAGCTCCGTTGTCTGAACAGAGAAGGGTTTCATTATTTAGTGAAGAGATTATAATAGCGGAGTCTTCAGATAGGAGAGCTAGTTTATCTAAAGATGGTACTGCTAGTATTGTTCAAATCCCTTCAGAACCAAATGATCAAATGTTAGCAACAGTTGGAATGACATCATTAGCATCGTCAACTGACTCCCTCGATATCCGATTGCTTTATGACCCACCTGTTGAGGCAAAACCAGCTCATCAAACACAAGAACAGGGGCAGCAAACATCAAAACAATCGAGTAGTATCACTGATCACAGTGAGAAGGATTCGAAAGATCAGAACGAGGGAAGTGCCTTTGAAAACACTCCGCCCAGTGCCTTCTCTAATCAGATTGCTGTCGATCCGTTCCTACAAGCGAGAGTTTTAGAGTTAAGAAACGAGAAGATACAAAAAGAACTCGAACAAGTACAAAAGAAAAGAGCTCAAGACCACGCTAGCCAAATGGGAATCTTAACAACTGCATTTGAAACCTTGCAAGAAAGTCAGCTTCAACATCGGATGCTGATGCAAGCACAGTCAATGCAGTCTGGTCAGTTTTTACAGGGTTTTGAAAGTACGGCCTTCACAGAGTCTCCCATACCGTTGCGAATTCCAAACGTAACTTCCCCACATAAAAAAAAGAAGAAAAAGAAAAAGCAGCCAGCGATTGAACACCACACGCAATTGACGCAAGTTAGGAATCAGTCTTACCGAGTTGGTAGTTTAGCGAGAACGTTGCATCCTAATGTTGGAAATGTTCAAACTGATGACGCAGTTTGGGATCCACAGCTCTTCGGAACCAGCAACAGTAATAACACTCGCAGTAGTACTCTTCCTCTTCCCATGTCTTCAGCAAATTCGAGTTCATTGCCACCACCAAGTCGAATTAACTACACCAGCAACTGTGGTATGGATACAACGACATCACACGGAGTCACTGTCCCCTTGCCCGCTAACTTAAATGTGAGTTCTGGAATGGAACAAACTTCTGTTTCTAATGAAGCATCTGATAAAGAAGTAGCAGTTCCTTGGAATACTTTAAATATCGCAACTACTGAAGGCGATAGAGCATCACTTCAGGTGCCAGACTCTGTGCTGCAGGATATTCTTCACATAGTATCACAAGAGTGCGGTTCCAGTTCAGTTAGAAACTCGAAGAGGATGTCGCAGTCGTTGGGAGTGCTACCGTCGGCAGCTATCGGAGATGAGGGCGATGAGTACATCGCATCACCGATTGCAAATAAATCGAGAAATCGTCTTAGTTTTGCAGAATTACCGCAACCTACGGAGTTCCCTGAAGAACCGGCTTCTGCTACGAGTATTCCAAAGTTTGGGAACACATCAACGACATCATTTGCTGCGATTGATATAATTAATCAAAAGAATAGAGCAGTCGCTAGACCTCTTCCTCCACTTCCTGATTATGTTTCGAATACTTCCGAAAGCTTTCAACATAATTATTTCGACTACCAGCCGGCACTGCCTCGGCCGTACGACGAACGAGCTCACCTCCGCAGTGAAGTTCGGAACAAGATTTCAAAGATGACAACTCCTCGCGGTCAGCCAGCTGTGGCGCCGGTTTCTCACAATATTTTGAACTCAACGTCTACGGCTTCTACTTCACTTCCTTCGATGTACAGCACGCGAAGTGAGAGTGCACTGTCATCTAGAAGATCGAAAAATCGACCTTGGCAGGCATTCACTAGCGTCCTCGAAGAAATGTATAATTAACAACCCAACAAACAGATAGATAATCTCACTTAACGTGTTGTGTTGTAATAATAAAACTGTTTGTTAACATTTCCAATTCCCATTTTAGAGAATCTCTTCCCCGTCCCGGTTTTGTGTTTGCTCAAAGGAATCCGATTTTAAATAATTGAATAGCGCGAGTAGTCGTAGTCTGAGTTATTGTATCGTACCTTTAAAGTTGTCATATTTAGATAAGGTTAGTTGTTATTGAGATGTTTGGTGTTCTTTATTTCGTTACTTCCTTTCTCCAGAGTACCAACATATCTTTTGTAGCTAAAGAGCTTATTCTGTAAAGTGTGTGGTTTATATTAATATCTGTGTGTTATTGTATTTCTTCTGAACTTTGAGAGAGACGATGACAGCACGCGATGAGATATTTTCTTTTTAACGTGCAGCAGATGTCGTGACAGCTGTCTGGATGGAAGACAGTCGCCCGCTCCCCTTTCACTTATTAGATTTTAGAAATGTTGTTGGAGACGCATTAGGTGTGAATAGTACATTGCTGTCTGCAGAAGAGAAGAAAGTATTACGAAGTTATCAACAGCTATCAACAGGAGCACAAGTACTATCTTCTAGATTGTATGGTAGGAAGAGACAATGGATTAGATTACAAAGAATTGAGGATCCTGACATCACCGATATCATAAACGCTGCTCTTGCACTCCAACAAGTTAATTTCATTAAAATGTATCATCCGCCAGATATGAATACGAAAGGTGCTGTGCCACCTCGACTGCCTGATATGTCGCTGTTGTCATCTTTGCAGGCACCAGAACTTCGAGAGATTGCGAAGTCGTGTAATGTTCAAAACAGTTCAACGTTACCAAGAGAGTCGCTCATAAAATCAATAAAAACTATTCTCCGCAGTAAACTACCTTCTGGACAACAACGACTTTCATTCGCAACAGGACCTCCAAAGTCTCAAAGAGTTGCATTGCGAATGATCGCAGAGATTGTCGGACCTGCGATACATCTGCTTCCTAATTTCGTTAACCCCCTCCGAGTAGCTCATCAGTTGTTTCTATTACAAACCCCCTCTGATGCTATCGAATTCATACTTATGGAGAGCGGTAACCTCCGTGGGCATCCAGCAACAGTTTTATTAAACGGAATGAGAAAGTGGCCCGTTGGACGAAAACAACAACAAGAAAAGGTTTTTAAAACAAGACGAGAATTTGATGATTACGAAGATGCAATCACAGACTTGGCTGCAGTAACTGAAGCAGCTGCGAAATTCCCCCGCCAACGAGAAGAGATGACCCAACTTATTGAACCAATTGTTGAAAAACACGCAGCGTACTTGGAACAGTTCTGTTCCAGAGTTGATGAGCATCACTGCAAACTTATTGAGAGTAGCGAGACTGCGGTAAAAGGAACTTCAGAAGAGGAAATAATTATTTGCGGCAGTAAGAGTAACGAAATAAATAAAAACATCACTGCCGTCAATTTTGTTGATGTTGATGATGAGGCAGACTCTTCACCAGAAGTGGTAGTCGTCAGTGATTCCAATGATGACTCACCAGCCGCAGTATCTCCAAACAAACTCATCCTCGACTGCAATTCCGACACCATTTCAAACAACAGTAGCTGCAGTCCTTTTTCTTTCGAATCGGATTCGATACCAGCCAATGAAATTGTTGACGTCCTGTCACAGATGTCAGGCAGTCAAATTACAGAGAACTCAGATATAGTTGACGGTAATAAAAACACCGACTCGCCTTCTATTTCATTAAAGAAATCAAATAAACGACCTGTGATTGAACCATCTAATCAGTCGACACGACCAACAGAAGCAGAAGAAGAGTTTGGTTTCAATAATGAAAATGGAGATCGAATTGAATGTTCTCAACAATGTTGTGAATGCGATCATTTGAATATCAAAAGTCCACTCGACAACATCTTTCGAAAGAGTTATGTCAGCAGACTTGTTCTTCTCGAAGGAGTTCACCCACTGGAATCCGCAAAGAAATATGAGCCTTGCATTCGATTCCTTCATCTCATTCTAAAGTGTAGTCGTTTTAAACCGAGAAGACGTGGGCGTTGGTGGCAAAGACTTATCGTCGACTACGGACACTTAAAAAAGAGTGAAGAGGCTCTGCAGACTTGCAGACAGTCACTCGAGCACAAAGACAACAGTTTTATGGCAGGCAGTGACCGACTTTGGCTGGAACGGCGCTACTTGAGAATGTTGAAGGATGATAAAGAAAAAGAATTACCAACTTTGAAAGGAGCAGAGCAGGTATTTTCAACAACTGTAATCACACCTTTGAAAAGAATTGTTATTGGGAGGAAATGGAGAGGATCAAAGTGGCCAATGTGGGACTGCGCGACTGCGATTGTTAAAACCTCGTCAGTTGACATACCACCTCCACCTCTGACAGAACGTCCCCCTACACTTGGGAATGTTGAAGAATGCGCCACACAGGCAATCTGTCGCTCAAAGGGCGAAGGTTGGACTGGTCGACACTGTGAAGGCGGCACTCTTCAATTCATTTTCGTACTTCTCATGTGGGAAGTAATTTTTACTTCAGAAGTTCTCCCCTTGAGATTTCAGTCAATTCCGATCGATTTTGCTTCTCCTTCGTTTCTCAATAGACTGCCAGAATTCACAACCCGCTCAAAAGAAATTGAAAGCTTTTCCGAAGAGGACCTCTGCTGCCAATTAAAAACTTCTTACGAAGCACACGCAGGTATTTCTGCTTTTAGTTGTACTTGGGACAGTACACCTGTTGATGTACTGCTCGAAGTTGCGACTTGTCTCGGAAGCATTCGAACTGGGAAGTTGTGTCTCGAGTTTTGCAGTCAAATGCAGTTGTCAGGAATGCCAGACTTGCTGTTATGGAGTCCAATTTCTCGTGAGGTACTTGTCAGTGAAGTGAAGGGACCAGGTGACACTCTGAGTACGAAACAGGAAATCTGGCTGACCAGACTGACTCAAATGAATATACCTTGTGAGGTATGTCGGGTTGTAGATGCTGACGAGGAGGAAAAACGGGAACAGAAAGAAAAAGAGAAGGAGGAGAAACGAGAGAAACGACAACAGTTGAAAGAAGAGGCTGCAGCAAAAAAGGCGCAGCGATTGCGTGGCTCTTCAAAGAAAGAAGACGTAAACAACAAGTGTGTTAAGAACACACAAACGAACAGCGAAAAGAATAAGCGAAGCAGTAGCAGCGGTACAAAGATCAGGAAAGTCGAAGTATCTGACATTGATGTTGACGATGCTGACCCTTACTAAGAACAGGGTGACTGCCAACTCTTCTTTTGGAGGTCTTCACTTCCAATCCAAACGTCCGAATTGTTGAATCTGATAAATTGTCGTTTTGAATTCTTTCTTTAACCAGTCTATTCAAACATATGAACTGCCATCGGGAAGTTTTCGATCGTTTTTTTCTGATACTTGATACGTCAGCTTTCAACTTCTTTTTTCCTCAGGTATTAATCCTTCAAAAGAAAACTAAAAATGCAATTCCTAAACAATTCAGAGGACTACATAGCTGCCACTGTAGGTATGCCTGTATATTGGCTGTTGGTTATGTGTCCGGCATTTGTTAGAGCTCACAAGATTTTTAATCCTAGCGCTCAGTCGGATCAGTCGAGTCCAGCTAACGAAGATAGTGATAAATGCATCACAGCACCATCTGTTTCAGAGGTAAACCCAGACCCTAGAAAAGTTATTAAGGAAGTAATGGACAACGAGGATCACCCAGATGCTGCTCTTGTCAGAAGGACACAGGGTGCTCATGAAAACGGATGGGAGGGATTTATTATTTTCGTGTCGGCAGTAACAGCCGCTTGGATCGCACAAATTGACCCTCACTACATGAACGCTTTCGTGATTGTGAATCTGGTGTGCAGATTTTTCTACAATATTGCCTACATAGTTACTGACTCACCAAAATTAAGTTTCGTGAGAAGTTTCTTTTTCATGGGCGGGATGGTAAGTGCGTTTGCCTTGTACATCAAAGCGGCGTACGATGTTCTCAATTAGTACATTAAAAAAAAAAAAAAAAAAACTTGAAATAAAAACACAATTGCAATGCTGGACTCTCTCTCACTCCAGCACATTTAAACTTCCTCTCAGAGTCCTCTCCTGCTGCATCTTTTTTTGCAGCAGAAAGTATTTTAACATTTTTGCCTTGGCTGCTGGAGTCTCGCTCCCTCCGTTGTCTGAGGATGTACTTTTGTGAGATCGATTGCAGAGATTTTAATATTATATTTCTATCAGATGAATAAATAAATGTTTATGATTTAATAAGACTGTTGTCACTCCTGTCAACATTAAGCTGTAATGAGGCCAACCAAGAATAGCACGAAGTCGAGGAAAGGTCAGTTCCCAATGCACATATGGTGTCCATCAAAGTTTAGCGGAACAGTACAGGTGTCAGGTTCTGATAAGGTGTCAAAGGTGCTGAAGGATATTGTTCAACGGTTTCCCCAACATTTCAACAAATCAGACTTGAAAGACATGCGACTAGCCTACAATGGACGTATATTATCAAATGACAGTGAAATCGTCGGAAATGTTGAACTATCTCGCGAGACTGTAATAGTTTTAAAAGGAATAACACAACAACTCCCTCTATGTCCTGAACACTCTCTCGAATTAATTTGTTATTCAAAGAGAGGTAATTACATGGTGTGTTATGAGTGTTGGTGTGCTGATCTCGAACATGACGAGAGTGTAATTCCAATCGGAGAAATACCAGAGCCAGAGAAAACAAAAATTATTGAAGAGGCGAAAAAACTATCTGAAGAAGAAGCACAAGAGAGCAATCTGTGGTTTAAGACAAGTGCGCAACCGATACCTGGACCGGCGATACGTAAATCACTGAAAAGAAGTATTCCACAAGATCGAAATTTAGTTCTGCAACTCGCAGAAACTGGTGAGAGCAAAAGATTGGAAGACTACATCGAGTTCGTTGTTGACGAAGTGAATATTCCAAATGAAAAAGGAGTCTGGGCAATGCATGTTGCTGCTCATGCTAACCGTCCAGAAATAATAAACATGTTATTAAAGAATGGATGCAGACCTGATGAATACACAGTCAGTGGAATGACACCTCTACTCGCAGCATGTCACAAACAGAATAGTGAAGCAGCGTTAGCTCTGATTGCAGGTGATTGTGATACAAGTCTGGCAACAGCTGATGGGACGACAGCATTGCATGTTGCTCTTCAGTGGGGGAATAAGGAAATCATTAATAAAATACTTTCAAAAGGATATCACGATACACGTGGTCCCAATGGCGTGACGCCGCTAATGATGGCTGCTGGACTTGGACTGGAAGAAACCTTCTTATCTAAAATGATATCTCGAAAAACTGTTGCTGCCCGCGACGATATTGGTCGCACTCCCTTAATGTTCTCAACAACGTGGGATACTATAGAGCTATTCATTAGGGGAGATGCTAACATGCACGCTCGCGACTACGCCGGAAACAGTGCGTTGATGCATCTGCTAACAAGACCTTTATGTCCTAACGTCGTCTCACTATTTATATCTGCTAATGTTAATATCAACGAGAAGTGTTCTGCGAAAAACACCGCACTGTACACACTGGTGGCTCAATCCGCGAAGTACTTCCCAGGGAGTGGACAAGAATCAAAGGGAACTCCTGAAGATTTAAATAATTTCAAGTTAACACTTCAGAGATTGCTGGAAAACGGTTCGGATCCGAACATCGGGAACTCACCTTTGCACGTGGCTGTTCATAACTTGGACGTTTTTAAAAGTATTTGGAGCAAATCAAATGAACAAAACAGAAGATCTCTGAGCACTGGCAACCCAAAAGGCAGAACGTTGATAATGAGCGCAGCAGCGAGTCCGAGTGGGTTAGATGTCATCAGGTTTCTGATTTCTAAGAAGCTGCCCGTAGACATGGAAACTGTAGACAGCAACGGCGATAGCATTCTGACAATAGCAGCGGGCAGCGGTTGTACTGAAAATGTTCAGTTTTTGTACTTTCATTTACTAACATCTCGCTCCACTACTGATGCCCCTCTTCAATCAGTACGGAAGTCTCTCTTCGACTCAGTTACTAATGCGGTACTCAGCTCACAACGTCTTGTCGCTTCGAACTCTGTTCATACTTTGCTGTCTAAAATACTTTCTGGAACGATGTCAAAGAAAAACGAATCCCTGGACTGTGATGCTTCTCAGTTAATATACAAAGCTTGCAAGTACATCTGTAAGATGCCTGTGACTCAGCACTCTAACTTGGAGGTCATGGAGCTACTACAAAGTTGGGGAGGGAAAATAAACTATTTAAATGAGAATAATAGAAGTGCGTTATTTTATGTCACTGATGCGAAGGTTGCAGAATTCCTCATAAAACAATTAGGTGACTCTGAACCAATCGATTCGAGTGGAAATGGACTTCTTCATGCGCTGATAGAGAACGATAATAACATCCGAAACCCATCTTCTGACAAGACGCCATTAGATTGGAGAATACTAAACCAAGTGGACGATTCAGAATTAAAAGAGAGAAGGCAAGACCACATGTTCACGATTACTAAAATGTTTCTCTTAAAAGGATGTTCTCTCAGCACCAGAAATAGCAGCGGAATAACAGTTTTGGAGAGCGCAGTAATAAAACTATCGAGAACGTCCTTGATGTGTTTTTTCGATGCGATTTCCGAGTGCCGTATGAATGAGATAACAGAAGAAGACTACCCGCAACTGATGAAATATACAATTTCGAGAAGCCATAAACCTGACTTCTGTCTCAGATTGTTAATTCATACGTTTGAAGAATCCCTTCAGAAGTGGTCAGGTTCAGCCATAGAAAAAACATTACTCGAATATTTAGAAATGGGAAGCAAATGCACCCTCCTTGTGTCGCACAATTTAATTAAATTGCTTCGTTCTGTAAGCAAAGATGTTATTAATCGAATTATTGTAATTGACGATTGGTTTTGTTTTCGAATTGCATTTCAGAAAGTGGTTCAGTCACTAGACGTTGAGTATGTTTTATTGAAATGTCTGGAGACAGACTCTGTTAGTATTCTCGGTGGATTAATTAACTGCGTCAAAATTGAGAACATTATGATGTCAGATTACGGAATCGAGGGACTCCCAGCTAGTGCAATTTCACACAAGGCGACGAAATGCGTTGAATTCTTGTTACAGCAATCATCTTGTGAAACTAACAGGCGACTAATTAACGGAGATACGCTTCTCCACAGAGCTGTAGAGAGTGGATCATATCTCTGTGTGGAAATAGTACTTAGTGGAGGAGGAAGGAGGTCTACTAAGAATTCTGATGGTAAGACACCTATTATGTGTGCTATTATAAGAAATGAACCGGAAATGGTAGCACTCTTGATCACTTCAGATGGGAAACTTCAGAGTTACGTTGATCTTGCGATCTCACACGGACACGAAGAAGTAATTCACGCACTATTATCAGACGAGCCCCGCAGGAAACTCCCCGTGCTTCAAACCAAAGATCCGTTCGGTTGGTAATACAACATTAGCGAATTAGGAGAGTTTAGTTTTAATTGTTTTGATATTTTAACTTTCTACTTAGCTACCACAAAAACATGTTCGCAGTGAAGTCGCTTCTGTTATTATTTAGTGGGGTTTGTTTGGGAGCAGAGATTGAAGCATCGTGGCACCACTCTGACTTTGGAACAGGAGAAGGAGGAATTGACGACTGGGACAGCGAGTGCACGAAAGGAAGTCAGTCTCCTATCGACCTGAAGTTTACTGGAGCAGAGGAGGCAGATCTCGGGGTCGAATATCACTGTAACTCAATTACAGATTATGAACTTGAGAATGTACAGACAACAATAAAAGTTACTCCAACTGGTTCATCCATTGGTGCCTGTGAGTTGGTAACCGGACTGGGGAAATACCAATTACTTCATTATCATTTCCACACTCCTGCTGAACACACAATTAATGGAAAAGTTTATGACATGGAAATGCACTTCGTCAACCAAAATAAAGCTGGTGAGATTGCTGTTCTTGGTATCTTCTTCCAGGTGTCCGAGGAGAACCCTGACGAGGAAAACGAATGGCTGGCAACTTTCTGGGGAGACCTCCCAACTGTGCCAATGTCCAATCTGGAGCAGCTCAGAGACGTGTATGCTTCTAAAAAGATGTTTGAGAGCAGCACGAAAAATGCAACTCGTACTATTCCACCATTTTCAGTTACGAAGAGGGCAGAATGTTTTATGTATGAAGGTTCCCTTACAACTCCACCTTGTACTACAGGGTTGGAGTGGAATGTTGTTGTTGAGCCACTGACTATTTCTGCTGCTCAGCTGAAGCAGTTCAGAGATGCTATGGCATTTGATAAGACAGGTGTTGAGGGAAATGCTCGTCCTATTCAGCCTACCCGCACTGCTGTGCGCCACTTCCGTTCTGTTTGGATGCCCGCCACGTATCTCATCATCATTGCAATTATTGTCATTGCGGTGTCACTCTCTTCCTTTTCAGCTTTGTAATTTCTAATTTGCCACACATGGATAACTTCAACTTCGTATTGCTTTGCAAGCAGAGCATTATATCATTCATTATGTTGCCTATTATGATATTTCTTGGAAACAAGAGTTTAGTTTTGTCCCCCAATCCACATAAACGAAAACGCCCCCGTAAACGGAGGTTTTCCTTTTCCTTATTTCAACGCGGCTCTGATGATCAAATGACAGTCAAAGTCTGTTGAGATAAGCACAAGATTTTCGTTTTCCCTCTTTGTGTACACGTTTTGACAATGCAGTCAGCTAATGCTTCTCTGCAGAGTACATGTTTTGACCCTTCAAGTGAGTAATCTTTCTGTTGCCAGCATTTCAGTGCGCACGAAAAGCGTTGCGTTGCGATCGGTTGGCCACTTGGTGAAATCATTTATCAGCTGTTCACTGCATTTGATAGGCAGGTTATAAATGACCGCCTGCAAGGGATGTACTGTGAATTATTTTATTTTTTGTTTTAGGCTCCCGCAAATGCTGTGACTGTTACCCTGTTGCTTTTAGCAGGGAACCCTCTCCAGCGTTTTTTGTTCTGATTTCTTTTTTACAACCTCGAGTCGCTGTAGTCTTAAGCTTTCTGAAGTATGCGGCGAGGCTTGTTACAACTTTTGTACTTCCAGGTCTTAACAGCGGCGGCGGGTTGAAAATGTTGAGAGTGTTGGTGGTAGTTGCAGCTGTGGAAATTACAACTTCTCTGCAGGCCACTTGGTCACACTTCGACATTGGCAAAGGGATGACGGGACCGGATGATTGGGGTGAGCCGTGCAAGAAGGGAAGCCAGTCTCCTATTAATTTGCTATTCGAGGGAGCATCTGAGGCAAGTGAAGGAATTGAATACAAGTGCGACCAAATTGAGGAATATGAGATTGAAAATGTGCAGACAACGATAAAAATTACACCGACTGGGACTTCCAAGGGGGCATGCAAATTGAAGATTGGTGAAAGGGATGGGAACTTTGTTCTCCAAAGCTACCACTTTCACACTCCTTCGGAACATGCTGTTGAGGGGAAAAGATATGACATGGAAATGCATTTTGTAAATGTAAACGAGGCGGGTGAGATAGCTGTTCTCGGCGTCTTCTTTGATGCCGCAGAGTCTGCTGATGAAGGTGATTCGTGGCTTGCAACATTTTGGGATAATTTACAACAAGTTCCGCTGCAGCGCGATGAACTGAAATCCGTGTACGAATCTCAAACATCTTTCAAAGCAACAGCGAAGCGAGTAACGAAAGCCATCCCTCCATTTGGTGTAGAAAAAAGCACGGAGTGCTTTATGTACTCTGGTTCTTTAACAACGCCTCCGTGCACTACTGGATTGTATTGGAATGTTATTGTTAAGCCTCGCAAGGTATCGAAAGAACAAGTGCAAAGGTTCCGAAAAATGATGTCATTCTCGGAATCTGAAGGCAATGCTCGTCCAATCCAACCCACACAAGTTCCACTGAAGCACTTTTACATGCAGCATGACACCAAACCAGTATCTGGTGTTCCTGGTGTTGGCAGTTGGAGTAGCATGCACTTCTTGATTTTATTCCCTCTTTTATACTGGGTTTACAGGTGTGTATCAAGGCAAAGGGTGAAACCAACTTCACCGCCACAGAGTGAGCACCATGTTTAAAGTGAGTATTACAAGATGCAGTTTTCAGTATTTGTATTTGACTGAACTTAGTTATCTGCAGACATGCTAAATATGGAAGAGGGACAGCCTGTATCGCAGTGGGTGAAAGGTCACCAGGCATCTATAAATTGCATTACTGAGTGTATTGGAAGGCCGTGTGTTGCTTCAAGCAGCACGTCTGTTAGAATAACTGATTTAGTAACTGGGAGACACACAAGGGGTTTCGACTGCTGGAAGGAAAGCCAACAGGATATTAATGACATCATTTGGTGTGACGAAAATGTACTCGCAGCAGCTGCGGGTAGTTCTCTCTCTTGGATCGATCAACGGGCTTCAGAAGATGTTGTGATGAGGAGCTGTTTCAGAGAGCAAAACTTATTGACAGCCGTGAATTATAATGATGTTGAGGGAGACGAGGAGATAATGTGTTTGACTGAGACATCTGACGGAATACTTGCAAGCGGACTTGATAATGGGTTGGTGATCGTATCTGACTGGAGAAGCAATAGCAGCGCTTCAATACTGAGAAAACATGACAACGTGGTATCAGGTGTGGCTACATCATCTTCCAACAGCATATGGAGTGTTGGGATGGATTGCAAAATTGGATACTCCGAGTCCCATGAGTTAGTTGAACTTCCTGCTGTTAAATTAGCAGGACAAGTAATAAACCCTCCCCTTCCAACTTGCATGTCTATTTCCAAAAACAAATCTGCTGTTGGTGTCATTGATGGCACACTCTGGCTGTTTGACACAACACAGCTGGATCCCATCATCGCTTTTAAACCTTCTGAAGGGAACTCAATTGAAGACATAGCATGGGTTGCAAAGGAAGATGCATTCTGGACTTCACACAAATCCGGTCTTCTCCAGCTATTCGACACATCTGACACCGAGGACCCAACTCCTTTTATTCTTACAGCTCTTCAGCTGCCGTGCACAGCATCTGCGATTTGCCACAATCATATTTTCTCTCAACAACAAATTATCACTGGTGACATTTTAGGAAATCTTGGTATTCATTCTGTTCCCTTATTTCCTGAAGAGTTGTAAAAAATAACTGACTGGCAAAAACAACCGTGGCAGGACTCGAACCTGCAACCGCCTGATCCGTAGTCAGGCGCTCTTCCATTGAGCCACACGGTCTACAAAAAGAAGTTTTTTTTTCTTTTTTTTTCTCGCTTCTTTCTGGTTACTCCTGGGGGAAAAAAAAAAATGTCTTCTTTGTTTTGTTGTTTTTCACTTCAATGTTTGCCTTTCTTTTTCACTTTCTTTTGGTTAAAGTCTGACGAAAACACGGGAAACATGGTAGGCATGGTAGAACACCGTCCTAACACCTGAAGAAAAAATCCAGAAGGAAGATTACGACAAGTACAACAAGGACTTAGAGGAACTGAAGCAGGATAAAAACAAGTACTTGACTTGTTGAAGAAATCTTCTGAGGTATACCTTTTACTTTTTGTTTGTAACGCATTTCGGGTAAACCCGTCTGAACGGGTCCGACCTTTTTCTGTTTTGGTCACAGTACAGCCCTAGGATTGATTGTTACCAACGATTCTAAAGCTACAGTTTCTGTACTTTATTGCTGTTAATAAAATTTAAAATGGCTGGAAAGAAAGCAATGCGTCCGCAAGATAGAAGGGCAGCGGAAAGGAGAGAAAGAGAAAGGAAAGAGGCGAAGATGATGAGGGAACAAGCCAGAAATGAGATCCGGGAAGAAGAAGTGGGGTCTCAGCAGGAGATAGAGTCCCAGCAACAGGAGGAAATGGAGATGGACTCTCCAGAAGTGCCAGAAGGAATCTCAGTAGAAGTGATTGCAGTAGGACCTCCAGCGGCATTTCAAGCAAGCCCTCAAAACAAGGAGGCAATTCAAACGAAGACAAGCCCTCAAAACAAAGAGGCAATTCAAATAAGCCCTCAAAACATAGAGGCACAAGGAAGCGTATTTTTAAAAACGAAACAAAGCCCTCCGTCAAATGAGGCACCCCAATCAAGCCCTCAAATCAAAGAGGCACAAAGAAGATCAACGGTGATTATGAATGGACCACCACCGAAACTCAACAAGGAGCATTTTAATTGCAAAATACTCCAGCCAACTGATGACCTCAACAGCAAGACCAATGGAATTATACTCTCATTGGCTCAACAAGGAAGAAGCCTGGACGAACAATACTTCGAAAAGGCCAGCAAAACGAAGCAACTGACGATGGTGTTCACACGGCCACCTCCAAAACGTGCCCTACAACACGCAACTGACTGCAGTCAGATACAAACGCCGGTCCAATTTGATGGACAATTAAGAATAAGAAGCTGGTGGTTCGTTGCTCTGTCTGGCACGATCCACCGGCCAACTCTAACGATCGCCAAGAAGATCAACCCGCCTGTGACCCACGAATTAATTGCGTGGATAACAACTAAAGAGTTGACCAAGTCACAGGTCCAAAACCCAGCAGCTGTAACAGCAATTGTCAAAGTTGTTGTGGCACAACACGGAAGAGTCGATCAACGCTCCTACAGATACGTTGGCAAAGACTTCGCAGAACTCACTGTTCTCCCTAACGACGTGGAAGCAGCTGTCGCACTTTTAAAAAACTCCGGTATAGGAAATGTTTATTTCCGGATTAAATCAGTGGCGGGACAGACACCCACTCAGTACACCACAGTGTGGCTGGACCGCAAGACAACAAACGAAGAGGCAGTTGGCATACTTAAAGCCCAACATGACCTCTGCCATGGACTCACCATCATACATGGCAAGATTGGATTGAGGGTGGTTTACACGAAGGATGTTGACAAGGTGAGAAAGGGTGCTGGAAAATATGCATCCACAGTGTTTGGCGAAGGGCTTCACCGTCTCAGTGGAGCACCATACAGCTGGGGCAACAGACTCCGGAACATCCTACTGGAGATAGGACTGAAGTCGAAGTTTATCAGGATGGATAGAGGTGACTTTATCATCGCACTGGACAAGAAACCAGAATCAAGGTTTGTACAGTGTGGTGATATTGTCATCCTCATTGAAAAGTTAGAAACAGAAGTGAAGGCGAAGGAAACAACGAAACCCGTAGTGGTTAAGTACCGTGAGGCTAGAACATCGTACGCAGCCGCGGTCAAGAGGTCACTCCCGACAACGAAGAAACCAACGGCCGAAGTTCAGGTTGTGGAAAACAACGTCAACAGCCTGAGAGAGAAAACGAACGAGACTATCGAACGTCTCCAGAAAGAAGTGAAAGACATGCAAGTTCGACTTGATGAAGGCATGGCACAGATAACCGGGATTGTAGAAACCCTGGTGCAAACTACGAAAAAGAACGAAGCAGCCAACAACAACATGGCGACAGCCATCACTTCGTTGATAGAAGCTGTCAAGAGGATTGAGAACAATCTTGGTATGAACAAGATTACTACAAGTGCGACCAACAGGAACAACACTGGCCAATCATGATTGTGATTTGGTCAAATAACATTCGCTCAGTTCTGAAACCAGAAAATTACTTTCGATTGAACTGGGCACTGAAAGAAGAAAAGCCTGATGTAGTACTACTGCAGGAAACGTGGTTATCTAAAGAAAAACACTTCGCTATTGAAGGGTATGCAATCCACAGGCGAGACAGCACCATCAAGTCAGGTCATCGAGGACTCGTCACTCTGGTCAGAAATGATTTAAATAAGATAATATTAAAACACCCCGACATCTCACATGACCAAACTGAGATATTAACAGTAGTACTTCAATCTAATCCGCCATTGACAATTCACAATGTTTACCACCCGCCTGAAATCAAGGCAACAACATGGAAGTTTAAAACAGAGCCCGGCACATTGATTGCGGGTGACATTAATGGACACCATTCAACTTGGTCAAATGGAAATACGAACATTACTGGTAACAGCTTCTACGATTGGTCACTAGAAGCAGCAATTCAAATTCTAAACAAACCTCAACAACACACAAGACCACAGAGCTCAGCCTCTCCGGATGTAATTGCATTAGATATTTCTTTGGATGCACAAATCGAACTCATGAAGGGATGGGGCAGCGATCACCTGCCACTCAAACTGACAATCGAAGATATCAAAACAGATGAATATTCAAAAGAGAGTTCTGGGACATGGAAATGGAAGTGGCATTGTGCCGATTGGAATTATTATAAAATATTGTTGGAAAGGGCAGCGCCCAAATTAGAAAGAATTAAGAATGTGCAGAAACTTGCTAATAGGATCAACAACGAGATTCTGAGAGCAGCGAGAAGGGCCATCCCAGGCTACAACAAGAAGTCAAGTAGTACCTTCGCTGTGAGGGATTCAGAATTGGAAGATTTAATGGCAGAGACTGACCCTGATAAGACAGACTCAGAAGCAATTGAAAGAGGTATCAACATGATCAAACAGAAGATCATTGAGTGCGACATGACTGGAATGGACTACCGATGGGCCTTTAGAAAAGTTAAACAACTGGAAGGTAGAATGATGGACCATTCAATTACTAAGATTGTCGACGGTGAGAAGGAATTAACCGACCCGCGGGAGATGGCAGATGTCTTCACCAAAACATACGCAGACCAATTCAAATTCGAAGACGGTGAACCAACCTTACAAGGAATACCTGATGATAACTCGGTGGAATTTGGAATGCCTGAACTGGAACGACAAATTTCAAAAACAAAAGAGAAGAAGGCACCTGGACCTGACCACATCTGGAACTCGATGTTAAAACAACTTCCAAAAGCTTTCCTCGAGCAACTACTAAGACTATTCAACCTCTCATGGCAACGATCAGCAGTACCCAGGTGCTGGAAAAGTGGAATGGTAATACCCATACTGAAACCTGATAAAGACAAGAAACAAGTCTTATCGTACAGACCGATAGCACTAACCTCGACCGTCTCGAAACTCTTTGAAAGAATGGTCGTAGAACGGATGCACCACCTGTTGAAAGACAGAATAAATCCGAGGCAAGCAGCCTACAAACGAGGACGGGATTCCATTGAAAATCTCTGTATAGTTACAGACAAACTCAAAAGTGCCAAGGCAATGGGGGAAGAAGCGATATTAATCACCTTCGACCTACAAAAAGCCTTCGATGCAGTTCAACCGGTAACTCTTCTAAATAAGATGTCCAAAATAGGACTACCAACGAAATATCTACGGTGGGTTCAAAACTACTTGACTAGTAGGAAGATTTCAACAAGGGTGAATGGAGTGAAGGGAGCATTCCGGAACATTCGAGTAGGAGTACCACAAGGAAGCGTGCTGGGACCCCAGTTATTCTCTATCTTCATAAACGATTTGATAGATAAACTAGAGATGTACGAACCGACTGTCTTTGCAGATGATGTTGGAATAGTAATAACCGCGGGCACTGTCAGCTGTTTAGAAAACAAGGTTAACAACGCAGTCAAAATATTTGAAAGGTGGGCACTTGACTCACACATCAAAATCAATAAGAACCCTGGCAAGACGGAATACATTCACGTGAGGCCAAGTGGAACTCATGACAAGTCCCCAGTAGTAGTATACTCTGAAGAACACACATTTAAATATGTGGTGGCCACGGCAGAACAAATGAGTAACCTTGTGAAGGATGATAACTCAACAACTGTAGTTTCAAAAGAAGAATTCGCCATCACTCACCTGTATGTCGTTCCAAAACATAAGATCAAAGTCAAGCTACCGAACAAACCGGCGGTACTGAAAACAATGAAGATGAGCGCCAGCTTCTCACAACTGAAGAAAGTCCACAACAAGGCAGAAATAGATAAGATGCTGGAAAGAGTGGGGCCCGGATTACACGGATTTGCCTATGCGGTTGGACGAAAAGTTCACAAGACGAATACCGTGCGGTACCTGGGTGTACATTATGACGAGAAGTTAACCTTTAAGTCGCAAATTCAAAAGATGATGACAGCTGCTTCCAAGGGTCTAGGCTTGTTGGTTAGACTCACTAGGATAGGCTGCAGAAAGAGGACACTCATCAGTATACTGGTGACGGTGGTGTTAGCAAGGGTGCTTTATGGTGTTGAAAGCTTTGCTTGGATGCTACCAAAAGAGTGCTTCGAACAACTGGAATTACTGGTAAACAGGGCAGTGAGGCTGGTAACTGGATGTCTGCGGAGCACCAAACTACAGAGACTTTACAAAGAAGCCGACACGCCAAGACTGAAGGAACACATCCAGTATAAGATGTGTAGAACCTATGAACGTTTCAAATTAAGTCCGTTCCTACCGACTCGCAAGCTGACGAGAACAGGGAGTTCAGAATTATTTCAAAAATCGAAATGGGGATGGAATGTCTGGATAGACTATGTCTCTGGTATCCCTGGCCTTGACAATTACCGGAGCATTACCAACCTGGAAGTGAACCCAGAACACTACACTCTCCCTCCATGGGAAAGTACTAGTGCGATGAGATTCACATATTCAAGTAACAAGGAAGAGGCTGAACAGCGAGAAACTGAACTACCAGCCCACGAGATGAAAGTCTACACTGACGGGTCGATAAGACACAAACCCAACACGTACATGACAGACGCGGCTGCCGCTGTGGTCATGGTTAACGAAAGCAAGATGCGTCTACTTGGATATAAAATACCAGTAGCGGGTTCCTCTTATAGGACCGAGCAGATTGCAGTGAAACTGGCGTTGGAAAATTTAGTTCAGGTGGCGGAGGATGAACATGAATCTCTAACAACAACGACGCACCTGTTGACTGATTCGATGTCAGTCATGCAGGCATTGGAACAAGGGCCATATAAACAAAGGTCCCCAATGAACAAAAAGATCTGGAAGTTGGCAATGAAACTGGAGAAGAAGGGAATCCAAGTCAACATGCAGTATGTACCGGCACACAGAAACGTGCGGTACAACGAAGTAGCGGACCAACTGGCGAAATTCGCTGCAGGCCTGAAGGAAGATCCACCTCACGAAGATGTTATTATTAAACAACTGCCCACTCAACTTGACATGGGAACATTGATGACGTTTCACAAGCGGAGAAAACGGGAGAACTGGATCGGACCGGGAGAGGTAAGACACCCTCCGTACATCGAAGCTCTAACACGACCAGAGGAAGTACTGATGTCACGCTTTAGAGTGGGACATTGCAGATCTCTGATAATCAAAGGACTGAACGAGCTGTGCTTTTTCTGTAAACTTGGAAAGGCGACAGCACATCATGTATTATTTATATGCGAACATTGGTGTATAGAAACCTTGAGAGAAAAATACATCAGTCACATGATGAATGACAAGGGAGAGGAAGCATGCCAACTGGAGGACTGCTACTTACCTGCGAATCAACAGCAGATGACTGGTTTTGTCACAACCTTAGACAGACTGGCACAACTATTAGGACGGTAGTATTATTAAAACATCGACATTTCGAATATCAACATTGAAGGCATCATTGCAACACATCTGAAGTCGTCCAAGTGGACAATTAATAATGTAGTATTAGTTTTAAGTTATCAAAACAAAGAAAGGAGATACGAAGCCTACGGGATTCCCACCCCCAACCCCCAAAACAAAGAAAGTAAGAAAGAAAGAAAGAAAAAGAACAGCCGCGCCTAACAGCGCAAACAGCATCACAGACTCACGGGTCGTGGTGCACTCAAAAAAAAAAAAAAAAAAAAAAAAAAGATTGTTTCTCTTACGGTTAAGCGTGATTATCGCACATTTAGAAATTGCTTGAAAGCAATGGCTACGAATTCGTAGTTGTCTGGTGAGCGATCGGCTCATTTACTTTTCTTTGGCACATTTCAGTGCAAGCTTCTCGAAAGCCCTTTGGACTGATTGTTTTCTTACAGTCAAAGTGAAACCATATTTGAAACACATTTAACCCTTGTATACCAACCAAAAAGCAATTTCAGAGAAAAGGTTAAGATCAATCAGTACAGATAATGAACCTTGTCTGAACGGGTCCAACCTTTTTTTGTGTTACTCACCCAATAAATCAATCCCAACAGAAAACACGCAACAAAACCGAACATGAATTGCCAGAGGGTTATGAATTGGCACCGGTATTGCGTGCGAGAGGAATCGACCCCACCATATTTAACCGATCGCGCACTGCATCCACAAAAGCAACAGATCTTTGGCCCTCCTTGATTCCAAATAAATGCGAAGTCTGCGGGGCTACTGAAGGGGTTACTCGTGCCCATATTATTCGTGAGAGGAATGATGCTAAGCGACTGCAGTTAGACTATGACTCTAACAAGAATGTTCTCTTACTTTGTGGGACTAGGGATACATATCGGTCAAAGGATCCTCCGAAATCTTGGAAATGCCATGCGATGTTTGACAGAATGATAATGTCATTTCTGCATGTACCTAATGATGAAACCCAGACACAGTTTATTGTGATTGGAGGGCCTCATAACGGCAAGGTGGTGACATTCTCCCGCAGTCCACACCGACGTGCGATACATTCTCATTTTGAGCATTGTCGTTTGAATAATAGTTTCCGTCTTGCAGGGGACATAACCGTGAGGCTAGGGACAGAGGACATGAAACCAACAGACCAAACAATTCAGAACTGGGCCGCCAATGTTACCCCTACTGATGGTCCCACAAAAATAAAGGAATCCAAGAAACATGAGGAGAAACGGGTGGATCCCAGCGACCCATCAGCAGGGAAGTTCACTTACAAGGAGTTCATCAACTTCTATGGTCAGAAGGATGGGGCTGCTACATGGAAAAAGGCAAAACCAAGAATAAGAAAGGGACACAATAAAAAAAAGACGTGATGTTAGCATGTTTGATAGTGGAGACAGATACAGCTTACAGTCATAGTATGTGGCAATCACCAACAGGCACCAGCATGTGAATGTCTTCAGTCTTCTGCAGATTTGTGTGTATTTGAAGAAATAATCTTAAGGTTTGGAAACTATGTACTGGATGTTAATCTTTGAATGATCGGAAGTTCTAAGGGATGCCTGTGTTAACACTTATTTCTCCTTACAGATTCACAGTTGGAGGGCAAATTCCGACTGATGGGTTATGTTGTCATTATCACCCAATCGACTTGGCTCGCTTCGCTCGCGCAAAGTTATTTTTCTTTTTGTTTTTCTGTATGAAATTTGTAATTCTTGTTGTACTAATGCTAGCACGAAAACGACGGCTAGCTTATGATATAAAAGAGTCCATTGTTTCCCCCAATTTCCTTGGAACCCAAAAAATCCCCAATACTGGTAATAATATAACAAAGCCTGTAAACCCGCACTAGAGACCCGCTCACGCAAAGTTATTTATTTTTTGTTTTTCTGAATTAAACTTGTTTTTCCGCAAACCCGCAAACCTAACTACAGCGGGGAACCGGAACTTCGAAGTACAGCCGTCAGCATCATTTTCTCGCATTTTGGCGCATCGATACATCCTATCTGAATATATTTCATTTTATTTAGAGCTGTTTAACTCATGTTTACCTTTCCTTTTCTTTCAGCCGACGGGTTCGTCCTATTAAACACTTAAACAAAAAGAAAACCCTAGCACAGCTAAGGTGAAGTCAAACTACGCTGCGCGGAAAGAAGTCTCTAGAGGTTCAAAAAACGAAGCTTCAAAGGGCGGCAGGTCCCATCAATGAAAAGAACGCAAGTGGTTGGGGACGGGCGCACCAGCCACGCGAAAGTTAAAATGGCGCCGAAATTACCAGAAAAGTCCATTGTCCGGGTTGCAACTGACTTTTCCTACTACCCAAGAGACCCAACCGGATCTGCCTATTCTGACGAGGGAAATTTTAAACCCTCTTGGGAAGAAAGACCGAACTCGCTCTGCACATGCAGAGGACGGCGTAAGCGCGGAAGACGCTTCGAAGAAGCTGGCCGACGTGGTCGGGAAGATGTGGGCAGCGAGTACATCGGCTAAGAGACGAAACCTCTGGGCAAGACTCTTGGAAGTGAACAGCTTGCCAGTAAACGAAGAAACCACTGTCTTATTCATTGCCACAAGCGCTTCAGTATGCAAATTCCCTATCAGCGTTTGCCAAGCAGAAGAAAATGAACGGGGACTTATCACCGTGTTTCCTATTTTTATGTTAAAAATTTAATTTATATTATTTAATATATTCTTCTTTTGGCTTTTCGCCCCGAAAGACGTAATTTTCGCCGCTCCCTTGTTACCGTTAATGTTAAGGCTGAGCCTCACTCTTCCTGGTGGGGTTCCATATTGGCATTTTTTTTGGGTGTTTGCAGGCACCCGCAAGCAGGGGCCTTTGTGTGCTTCTTAGGTTTGCATGCCGCAGCGTTGCTGAAAACCTAGGGTAACTACTTTTTAAGGTTAACCAACGATTCTAAAGCTACAGTTTCTGTACTTTATTGGTACAGTCTCAATATCTAAGCTTGCTTAGAATATTTAGCTAACCTCTTAGGAAGAATTCTCTTCTTTTGGGGCTTTTTTATTGCCCGCGTACCTCTGTTTGCCAAGCAGAAGAAAATGAACGGGGACTTATCACCGTGTTTCCTATTTTTATGTTAAAAATTTAATTTATATTATTTAATATATTCTTCTTTTGGCTTTTCGCCCCGAAAGACGTAATTTTCGCCGCTCCCTTGTTACCGTTAATGTTAAGGCTGAGCCTCACTCTTCCTGGTGGGGTTCCATATTGGCATTTTTTTTGGGTGTTTGCAGGCACCCGCAAGCAGGGGCCTTTGTGTGCTTCTTAGGTTTGCATGCCGCAGCGTTGCTGAAAACCTAGGGTAACTACTTTTTAAGGTTAACCAACGATTCTAAAGCTACAGTTTCTGTACTTTATTGGTACAGTCTCAATATCTAAGCTTGCTTAGAATATTTAGCTAACCTCTTAGGAAGAATTCTCTTCTTTTGGGGCTTTTTTATTGCCCGCGTACCTCTGTTTGCCAAGCAGAAGAAAATGAACGGGGACTTATCACCGTGTTTCCTATTTTTATGTTAAAAATTTAATTTATATTATTTAATATATTCTTCTTTTGGCTTTTCGCCCCGAAAGACGTAATTTTCGCCGCTCCCTTGTTACCGTTAATGTTAAGGCTGAGCCTCACTCTTCCTGGTGGGGTTCCATATTGGCATTTTTTTTGGGTGTTTGCAGGCACCCGCAAGCAGGGGCCTTTGTGTGCTTCTTAGGTTTGCATGCCGCAGCGTTGCTGAAAACCTAGGGTAACTACTTTTTAAGGTTAACCAACGATTCTAAAGCTACAGTTTCTGTACTTTATTGGTACAGTCTCAATATCTAAGCTTGCTTAGAATATTTAGCTAACCTCTTAGGAAGAATTCTCTTCTTTTGGGGCTTTTTTATTGCCCGCGTACCTCTGTTTGCCAAGCAGAAGAAAATGAACGGGGACTTATCACCGTGTTTCCTATTTTTATGTTAAAAATTTAATTTATATTATTTAATATA
This sequence comes from Flectonema sp. DT1601, assembly GCA_964019425.1. NCBI lineage: Eukaryota > Euglenozoa > Diplonemea > Diplonemida > Diplonemidae > Flectonema > Flectonema sp. DT1601. Next base: position 25,918 of record OZ025807.1, on the reverse strand, counting down.
TTCTTCTTTTGGCTTTTCGCCCCGAAAGACGTAATTTTCGCCGCTCCCTTGTTACCGTTAATGTTAAGGCTGAGCCTCACTCTTCCTGGTGGGGTTCCATATTGGCATTTTTTTTGGGTGTTTGCAGGCACCCGCAAGCAGGGGCCTTTGTGTGCTTCTTAGGTTTGCATGCCGCAGCGTTGCTGAAAACCTAGGGTAACTACTTTTTAAGGTTAACCAACGATTCTAAAGCTACAGTTTCTGTACTTTATTGGTACAGTCTCAATATCTAAGCTTGCTTAGAATATTTAGCTAACCTCTTAGGAAGAATTCTCTTCTTTTGGGGCTTTTTTATTGCCCGCGTACCTCTGTTTGCCAAGCAGAAGAAAATGAACGGGGACTTATCACCGTGTTTCCTATTTTTATGTTAAAAATTTAATTTATATTATTTAATATATTCTTCTTTTGGCTTTTCGCCCCGAAAGACGTAATTTTCGCCGCTCCCTTGTTACCGTTAATGTTAAGGCTGAGCCTCACTCTTCCTGGTGGGGTTCCATATTGGCATTTTTTTTGGGTGTTTGCAGGCACCCGCAAGCAGGGGCCTTTGTGTGCTTCTTAGGTTTGCATGCCGCAGCGTTGCTGAAAACCTAGGGTAACTACTTTTTAAGGTTAACCAACGATTCTAAAGCTACAGTTTCTGTACTTTATTGGTACAGTCTCAATATCTAAGCTTGCTTAGAATATTTAGCTAACCTCTTAGGAAGAATTCTCTTCTTTTGGGGCTTTTTTATTGCCCGCGTACCTCTGTTTGCCAAGCAGAAGAAAATGAACGGGGACTTATCACCGTGTTTCCTATTTTTATGTTAAAAATTTAATTTATATTATTTAATATATTCTTCTTTTGGCTTTTCGCCCCGAAAGACGTAATTTTCGCCGCTCCCTTGTTACCGTTAATGTTAAGGCTGAGCCTCACTCTTCCTGGTGGGGTTCCATATTGGCATTTTTTTTGGGTGTTTGCAGGCACCCGCAAGCAGGGGCCTTTGTGTGCTTCTTAGGTTTGCATGCCGCAGCGTTGCTGAAAACCTAGGGTAACTACTTTTTAAGGTTAACCAACGATTCTAAAGCTACAGTTTCTGTACTTTATTGGTACAGTCTCAATATCTAAGCTTGCTTAGAATATTTAGCTAACCTCTTAGGAAGAATTCTCTTCTTTTGGGGCTTTTTTATTGCCCGCGTACCTCTGTTTGCCAAGCAGAAGAAAATGAACGGGGACTTATCACCGTGTTTCCTATTTTTATGTTAAAAATTTAATTTATATTATTTAATATATTCTTCTTTTGGCTTTTCGCCCCGAAAGACGTAATTTTCGCCGCTCCCTTGTTACCGTTAATGTTAAGGCTGAGCCTCACTCTTCCTGGTGGGGTTCCATATTGGCATTTTTTTTGGGTGTTTGCAGGCACCCGCAAGCAGGGGCCTTTGTGTGCTTCTTAGGTTTGCATGCCGCAGCGTTGCTGAAAACCTAGGGTAACTACTTTTTAAGGTTAACCAACGATTCTAAAGCTACAGTTTCTGTACTTTATTGGTACAGTCTCAATATCTAAGCTTGCTTAGAATATTTAGCTAACCTCTTAGGAAGAATTCTCTTCTTTTGGGGCTTTTTTATTGCCCGCGTACCTCTGTTTGCCAAGCAGAAGAAAATGAACGGGGACTTATCACCGTGTTTCCTATTTTTATGTTAAAAATTTAATTTATATTATTTAATATATTCTTCTTTTGGCTTTTCGCCCCGAAAGACGTAATTTTCGCCGCTCCCTTGTTACCGTTAATGTTAAGGCTGAGCCTCACTCTTCCTGGTGGGGTTCCATATTGGCATTTTTTTTGGGTGTTTGCAGGCACCCGCAAGCAGGGGCCTTTGTGTGCTTCTTAGGTTTGCATGCCGCAGCGTTGCTGAAAACCTAGGGTAACTACTTTTTAAGGTTAACCAACGATTCTAAAGCTACAGTTTCTGTACTTTATTGGTACAGTCTCAATATCTAAGCTTGCTTAGAATATTTAGCTAACCTCTTAGGAAGAATTCTCTTCTTTTGGGGCTTTTTTATTGCCCGCGTACCTCTGTTTGCCAAGCAGAAGAAAATGAACGGGGACTTATCACCGTGTTTCCTATTTTTATGTTAAAAATTTAATTTATATTATTTAATATATTCTTCTTTTGGCTTTTCGCCCCGAAAGACGTAATTTTCGCCGCTCCCTTGTTACCGTTAATGTTAAGGCTGAGCCTCACTCTTCCTGGTGGGGTTCCATATTGGCATTTTTTTTGGGTGTTTGCAGGCACCCGCAAGCAGGGGCCTTTGTGTGCTTCTTAGGTTTGCATGCCGCAGCGTTGCTGAAAACCTAGGGTAACTACTTTTTAAGGTTAACCAACGATTCTAAAGCTACAGTTTCTGTACTTTATTGGTACAGTCTCAATATCTAAGCTTGCTTAGAATATTTAGCTAACCTCTTAGGAAGAATTCTCTTCTTTTGGGGCTTTTTTATTGCCCGCGTACCTCTGTTTGCCAAGCAGAAGAAAATGAACGGGGACTTATCACCGTGTTTCCTATTTTTATGTTAAAAATTTAATTTATATTATTTAATATATTCTTCTTTTGGCTTTTCGCCCCGAAAGACGTAATTTTCGCCGCTCCCTTGTTACCGTTAATGTTAAGGCTGAGCCTCACTCTTCCTGGTGGGGTTCCATATTGGCATTTTTTTTGGGTGTTTGCAGGCACCCGCAAGCAGGGGCCTTTGTGTGCTTCTTAGGTTTGCATGCCGCAGCGTTGCTGAAAACCTAGGGTAACTACTTTTTAAGGTTAACCAACGATTCTAAAGCTACAGTTTCTGTACTTTATTGGTACAGTCTCAATATCTAAGCTTGCTTAGAATATTTAGCTAACCTCTTAGGAAGAATTCTCTTCTTTTGGGGCTTTTTTATTGCCCGCGTACCTCTGTTTGCCAAGCAGAAGAAAATGAACGGGGACTTATCACCGTGTTTCCTATTTTTATGTTAAAAATTTAATTTATATTATTTAATATATTCTTCTTTTGGCTTTTCGCCCCGAAAGACGTAATTTTCGCCGCTCCCTTGTTACCGTTAATGTTAAGGCTGAGCCTCACTCTTCCTGGTGGGGTTCCATATTGGCATTTTTTTTGGGTGTTTGCAGGCACCCGCAAGCAGGGGCCTTTGTGTGCTTCTTAGGTTTGCATGCCGCAGCGTTGCTGAAAACCTAGGGTAACTACTTTTTAAGGTTAACCAACGATTCTAAAGCTACAGTTTCTGTACTTTATTGGTACAGTCTCAATATCTAAGCTTGCTTAGAATATTTAGCTAACCTCTTAGGAAGAATTCTCTTCTTTTGGGGCTTTTTTATTGCCCGCGTACCTCTGTTTGCCAAGCAGAAGAAAATGAACGGGGACTTATCACCGTGTTTCCTATTTTTATGTTAAAAATTTAATTTATATTATTTAATATATTCTTCTTTTGGCTTTTCGCCCCGAAAGACGTAATTTTCGCCGCTCCCTTGTTACCGTTAATGTTAAGGCTGAGCCTCACTCTTCCTGGTGGGGTTCCATATTGGCATTTTTTTTGGGTGTTTGCAGGCACCCGCAAGCAGGGGCCTTTGTGTGCTTCTTAGGTTTGCATGCCGCAGCGTTGCTGAAAACCTAGGGTAACTACTTTTTAAGGTTAACCAACGATTCTAAAGCTACAGTTTCTGTACTTTATTGGTACAGTCTCAATATCTAAGCTTGCTTAGAATATTTAGCTAACCTCTTAGGAAGAATTCTCTTCTTTTGGGGCTTTTTTATTGCCCGCGTACCTCTGTTTGCCAAGCAGAAGAAAATGAACGGGGACTTATCACCGTGTTTCCTATTTTTATGTTAAAAATTTAATTTATATTATTTAATATATTCTTCTTTTGGCTTTTCGCCCCGAAAGACGTAATTTTCGCCGCTCCCTTGTTACCGTTAATGTTAAGGCTGAGCCTCACTCTTCCTGGTGGGGTTCCATATTGGCATTTTTTTTGGGTGTTTGCAGGCACCCGCAAGCAGGGGCCTTTGTGTGCTTCTTAGGTTTGCATGCCGCAGCGTTGCTGAAAACCTAGGGTAACTACTTTTTAAGGTTAACCAACGATTCTAAAGCTACAGTTTCTGTACTTTATTGGTACAGTCTCAATATCTAAGCTTGCTTAGAATATTTAGCTAACCTCTTAGGAAGAATTCTCTTCTTTTGGGGCTTTTTTATTGCCCGCGTACCTCTGTTTGCCAAGCAGAAGAAAATGAACGGGGACTTATCACCGTGTTTCCTATTTTTATGTTAAAAATTTAATTTATATTATTTAATATATTCTTCTTTTGGCTTTTCGCCCCGAAAGACGTAATTTTCGCCGCTCCCTTGTTACCGTTAATGTTAAGGCTGAGCCTCACTCTTCCTGGTGGGGTTCCATATTGGCATTTTTTTTGGGTGTTTGCAGGCACCCGCAAGCAGGGGCCTTTGTGTGCTTCTTAGGTTTGCATGCCGCAGCGTTGCTGAAAACCTAGGGTAACTACTTTTTAAGGTTAACCAACGATTCTAAAGCTACAGTTTCTGTACTTTATTGGTACAGTCTCAATATCTAAGCTTGCTTAGAATATTTAGCTAACCTCTTAGGAAGAATTCTCTTCTTTTGGGGCTTTTTTATTGCCCGCGTACCTCTGTTTGCCAAGCAGAAGAAAATGAACGGGGACTTATCACCGTGTTTCCTATTTTTATGTTAAAAATTTAATTTATATTATTTAATATATTCTTCTTTTGGCTTTTCGCCCCGAAAGACGTAATTTTCGCCGCTCCCTTGTTACCGTTAATGTTAAGGCTGAGCCTCACTCTTCCTGGTGGGGTTCCATATTGGCATTTTTTTTGGGTGTTTGCAGGCACCCGCAAGCAGGGGCCTTTGTGTGCTTCTTAGGTTTGCATGCCGCAGCGTTGCTGAAAACCTAGGGTAACTACTTTTTAAGGTTAACCAACGATTCTAAAGCTACAGTTTCTGTACTTTATTGGTACAGTCTCAATATCTAAGCTTGCTTAGAATATTTAGCTAACCTCTTAGGAAGAATTCTCTTCTTTTGGGGCTTTTTTATTGCCCGCGTACCTCTGTTTGCCAAGCAGAAGAAAATGAACGGGGACTTATCACCGTGTTTCCTATTTTTATGTTAAAAATTTAATTTATATTATTTAATATATTCTTCTTTTGGCTTTTCGCCCCGAAAGACGTAATTTTCGCCGCTCCCTTGTTACCGTTAATGTTAAGGCTGAGCCTCACTCTTCCTGGTGGGGTTCCATATTGGCATTTTTTTTGGGTGTTTGCAGGCACCCGCAAGCAGGGGCCTTTGTGTGCTTCTTAGGTTTGCATGCCGCAGCGTTGCTGAAAACCTAGGGTAACTACTTTTTAAGGTTAACCAACGATTCTAAAGCTACAGTTTCTGTACTTTATTGGTACAGTCTCAATATCTAAGCTTGCTTAGAATATTTAGCTAACCTCTTAGGAAGAATTCTCTTCTTTTGGGGCTTTTTTATTGCCCGCGTACCTCTGTTTGCCAAGCAGAAGAAAATGAACGGGGACTTATCACCGTGTTTCCTATTTTTATGTTAAAAATTTAATTTATATTATTTAATATATTCTTCTTTTGGCTTTTCGCCCCGAAAGACGTAATTTTCGCCGCTCCCTTGTTACCGTTAATGTTAAGGCTGAGCCTCACTCTTCCTGGTGGGGTTCCATATTGGCATTTTTTTTGGGTGTTTGCAGGCACCCGCAAGCAGGGGCCTTTGTGTGCTTCTTAGGTTTGCATGCCGCAGCGTTGCTGAAAACCTAGGGTAACTACTTTTTAAGGTTAACCAACGATTCTAAAGCTACAGTTTCTGTACTTTATTGGTACAGTCTCAATATCTAAGCTTGCTTAGAATATTTAGCTAACCTCTTAGGAAGAATTCTCTTCTTTTGGGGCTTTTTTATTGCCCGCGTACCTCTGTTTGCCAAGCAGAAGAAAATGAACGGGGACTTATCACCGTGTTTCCTATTTTTATGTTAAAAATTTAATTTATATTATTTAATATATTCTTCTTTTGGCTTTTCGCCCCGAAAGACGTAATTTTCGCCGCTCCCTTGTTACCGTTAATGTTAAGGCTGAGCCTCACTCTTCCTGGTGGGGTTCCATATTGGCATTTTTTTTGGGTGTTTGCAGGCACCCGCAAGCAGGGGCCTTTGTGTGCTTCTTAGGTTTGCATGCCGCAGCGTTGCTGAAAACCTAGGGTAACTACTTTTTAAGGTTAACCAACGATTCTAAAGCTACAGTTTCTGTACTTTATTGGTACAGTCTCAATATCTAAGCTTGCTTAGAATATTTAGCTAACCTCTTAGGAAGAATTCTCTTCTTTTGGGGCTTTTTTATTGCCCGCGTACCTCTGTTTGCCAAGCAGAAGAAAATGAACGGGGACTTATCACCGTGTTTCCTATTTTTATGTTAAAAATTTAATTTATATTATTTAATATATTCTTCTTTTGGCTTTTCGCCCCGAAAGACGTAATTTTCGCCGCTCCCTTGTTACCGTTAATGTTAAGGCTGGGCCTCACTCTTCCTGGTGGGGTTCCATATTGGCATTTCTTTTGGGTGTTTGCAGGCACCCGCAAGCAGGGGCCTTTGTGTGCTTCTTAGGTTTGCATGCCGCAGCGTTGCTGAAAACCTAGGGTAACTACTTTTTAAGGTTAACCAACGATTCTAAAGCTACAGTTTCTGTACTTTATTGGTACAGTCTCAATATCTAAGCTTGCTTAGAATATTTAGCTAACCTCTTAGGAAGAATTCTCTTCTTTTGGGGCTTTTTTATTGCCCGCGTACCTCTGTTTGCCAAGCAGAAGAAAATGAACGGGGACTTATCACCGTGTTTCCTATTTTTATGTTAAAAATTTAATTTATATTATTTAATATATTCTTCTTTTGGCTTTTCGCCCCGAAAGACGTAATTTTCGCCGCTCCCTTGTTACCGTTAATGTTAAGGCTGGGCCTCACTCTTCCTGGTGGGGTTCCATATTGGCATTTCTTTTGGGTGTTTGCAGGCACCCGCAAGCAGGGGCCTTTGTGTGCTTCTTAGGTTTGCATGCCGCAGCGTTGCTGAAAACCTAGGGTAACTACTTTTTAAGGTTAACCAACGATTCTAAAGCTACAGTTTCTGTACTTTATTGGTACAGTCTCAATATCTAAGCTTGCTTAGAATATTTAGCTAACCTCTTAGGAAGAATTCTCTTCTTTTGGGGCTTTTTTATTGCCCGCGTACCTCTGTTTGCCAAGCAGAAGAAAATGAACGGGGACTTATCACCGTGTTTCCTATTTTTATGTTAAAAATTTAATTTATATTATTTAATATATTCTTCTTTTGGCTTTTCGCCCCGAAAGACGTAATTTTCGCCGCTCCCTTGTTACCGTTAATGTTAAGGCTGAGCCTCACTCTTCCTGGTGGGGTTCCATATTGGCATTTTTTTTGGGTGTTTGCAGGCACCCGCAAGCAGGGGCCTTTGTGTGCTTCTTAGGTTTGCATGCCGCAGCGTTGCTGAAAACCTAGGGTAACTACTTTTTAAGGTTAACCAACGATTCTAAAGCTACAGTTTCTGTACTTTATTGGTACAGTCTCAATATCTAAGCTTGCTTAGAATATTTAGCTAACCTCTTAGGAAGAATTCTCTTCTTTTGGGGCTTTTTTATTGCCCGCGTACCTCTGTTTGCCAAGCAGAAGAAAATGAACGGGGACTTATCACCGTGTTTCCTATTTTTATGTTAAAAATTTAATTTATATTATTTAATATATTCTTCTTTTGGCTTTTCGCCCCGAAAGACGTAATTTTCGCCGCTCCCTTGTTACCGTTAATGTTAAGGCTGAGCCTCACTCTTCCTGGTGGGGTTCCATATTGGCATTTTTTTTGGGTGTTTGCAGGCACCCGCAAGCAGGGGCCTTTGTGTGCTTCTTAGGTTTGCATGCCGCAGCGTTGCTGAAAACCTAGGGTAACTACTTTTTAAGGTTAACCAACGATTCTAAAGCTACAGTTTCTGTACTTTATTGGTACAGTCTCAATATCTAAGCTTGCTTAGAATATTTAGCTAACCTCTTAGGAAGAATTCTCTTCTTTTGGGGCTTTTTTATTGCCCGCGTACCTCTGTTTGCCAAGCAGAAGAAAATGAACGGGGACTTATCACCGTGTTTCCTATTTTTATGTTAAAAATTTAATTTATATTATTTAATATATTCTTCTTTTGGCTTTTCGCCCCGAAAGACGTAATTTTCGCCGCTCCCTTGTTACCGTTAATGTTAAGGCTGGGCCTCACTCTTCCTGGTGGGGTTCCATATTGGCATTTTTTTTGGGTGTTTGCAGGCACCCGCAAGCAGGGGCCTTTGTGTGCTTCTTAGGTTTGCATGCCGCAGCGTTGCTGAAAACCTAGGGTAACTACTTTTTAAGGTTAACCAACGATTCTAAAGCTACAGTTTCTGTACTTTATTGGTACAGTCTCAATATCTAAGCTTGCTTAGAATATTTAGCTAACCTCTTAGGAAGAATTCTCTTCTTTTGGGGCTTTTTTATTGCCCGCGTACCTCTGTTTGCCAAGCAGAAGAAAATGAACGGGGACTTATCACCGTGTTTCCTATTTTTATGTTAAAAATTTAATTTATATTATTTAATATATTCTTCTTTTGGCTTTTCGCCCCGAAAGACGTAATTTTCGCCGCTCCCTTGTTACCGTTAATGTTAAGGCTGAGCCTCACTCTTCCTGGTGGGGTTCCATATTGGCATTTTTTTTGGGTGTTTGCAGGCACCCGCAAGCAGGGGCCTTTGTGTGCTTCTTAGGTTTGCATGCCGCAGCGTTGCTGAAAACCTAGGGTAACTACTTTTTAAGGTTAACCAACGATTCTAAAGCTACAGTTTCTGTACTTTATTGGTACAGTCTCAATATCTAAGCTTGCTTAGAATATTTAGCTAACCTCTTAGGAAGAATTCTCTTCTTTTGGGGCTTTTTTATTGCCCGCGTACCTCTGTTTGCCAAGCAGAAGAAAATGAACGGGGACTTATCACCGTGTTTCCTATTTTTATGTTAAAAATTTAATTTATATTATTTAATATATTCTTCTTTTGGCTTTTCGCCCCGAAAGACGTAATTTTCGCCGCTCCCTTGTTACCGTTAATGTTAAGGCTGAGCCTCACTCTTCCTGGTGGGGTTCCATATTGGCATTTTTTTTGGGTGTTTGCAGGCACCCGCAAGCAGGGGCCTTTGTGTGCTTCTTAGGTTTGCATGCCGCAGCGTTGCTGAAAACCTAGGGTAACTACTTTTTAAGGTTAACCAACGATTCTAAAGCTACAGTTTCTGTACTTTATTGGTACAGTCTCAATATCTAAGCTTGCTTAGAATATTTAGCTAACCTCTTAGGAAGAATTCTCTTCTTTTGGGGCTTTTTTATTGCCCGCGTACCTCTGTTTGCCAAGCAGAAGAAAATGAACGGGGACTTATCACCGTGTTTCCTATTTTTATGTTAAAAATTTAATTTATATTATTTAATATATTCTTCTTTTGGCTTTTCGCCCCGAAAGACGTAATTTTCGCCGCTCCCTTGTTACCGTTAATGTTAAGGCTGAGCCTCACTCTTCCTGGTGGGGTTCCATATTGGCATTTTTTTTGGGTGTTTGCAGGCACCCGCAAGCAGGGGCCTTTGTGTGCTTCTTAGGTTTGCATGCCGCAGCGTTGCTGAAAACCTAGGGTAACTACTTTTTAAGGTTAACCAACGATTCTAAAGCTACAGTTTCTGTACTTTATTGGTACAGTCTCAATATCTAAGCTTGCTTAGAATATTTAGCTAACCTCTTAGGAAGAATTCTCTTCTTTTGGGGCTTTTTTATTGCCCGCGTACCTCTGTTTGCCAAGCAGAAGAAAATGAACGGGGACTTATCACCGTGTTTCCTATTTTTATGTTAAAAATTTAATTTATATTATTTAATATATTCTTCTTTTGGCTTTTCGCCCCGAAAGACGTAATTTTCGCCGCTCCCTTGTTACCGTTAATGTTAAGGCTGAGCCTCACTCTTCCTGGTGGGGTTCCATATTGGCATTTTTTTTGGGTGTTTGCAGGCACCCGCAAGCAGGGGCCTTTGTGTGCTTCTTAGGTTTGCATGCCGCAGCGTTGCTGAAAACCTAGGGTAACTACTTTTTAAGGTTAACCAACGATTCTAAAGCTACAGTTTCTGTACTTTATTGGTACAGTCTCAATATCTAAGCTTGCTTAGAATATTTAGCTAACCTCTTAGGAAGAATTCTCTTCTTTTGGGGCTTTTTTATTGCCCGCGTACCTCTGTTTGCCAAGCAGAAGAAAATGAACGGGGACTTATCACCGTGTTTCCTATTTTTATGTTAAAAATTTAATTTATATTATTTAATATATTCTTCTTTTGGCTTTTCGCCCCGAAAGACGTAATTTTCGCCGCTCCCTTGTTACCGTTAATGTTAAGGCTGAGCCTCACTCTTCCTGGTGGGGTTCCATATTGGCATTTTTTTTGGGTGTTTGCAGGCACCCGCAAGCAGGGGCCTTTGTGTGCTTCTTAGGTTTGCATGCCGCAGCGTTGCTGAAAACCTAGGGTAACTACTTTTTAAGGTTAACCAACGATTCTAAAGCTACAGTTTCTGTACTTTATTGGTACAGTCTCAATATCTAAGCTTGCTTAGAATATTTAGCTAACCTCTTAGGAAGAATTCTCTTCTTTTGGGGCTTTTTTATTGCCCGCGTACCTCTGTTTGCCAAGCAGAAGAAAATGAACGGGGACTTATCACCGTGTTTCCTATTTTTATGTTAAAAATTTAATTTATATTATTTAATATATTCTTCTTTTGGCTTTTCGCCCCGAAAGACGTAATTTTCGCCGCTCCCTTGTTACCGTTAATGTTAAGGCTGAGCCTCACTCTTCCTGGTGGGGTTCCATATTGGCATTTTTTTTGGGTGTTTGCAGGCACCCGCAAGCAGGGGCCTTTGTGTGCTTCTTAGGTTTGCATGCCGCAGCGTTGCTGAAAACCTAGGGTAACTACTTTTTAAGGTTAACCAACGATTCTAAAGCTACAGTTTCTGTACTTTATTGGTACAGTCTCAATATCTAAGCTTGCTTAGAATATTTAGCTAACCTCTTAGGAAGAATTCTCTTCTTTTGGGGCTTTTTTATTGCCCGCGTACCTCTGTTTGCCAAGCAGAAGAAAATGAACGGGGACTTATCACCGTGTTTCCTATTTTTATGTTAAAAATTTAATTTATATTATTTAATATATTCTTCTTTTGGCTTTTCGCCCCGAAAGACGTAATTTTCGCCGCTCCCTTGTTACCGTTAATGTTAAGGCTGAGCCTCACTCTTCCTGGTGGGGTTCCATATTGGCATTTTTTTTGGGTGTTTGCAGGCACCCGCAAGCAGGGGCCTTTGTGTGCTTCTTAGGTTTGCATGCCGCAGCGTTGCTGAAAACCTAGGGTAACTACTTTTTAAGGTTAACCAACGATTCTAAAGCTACAGTTTCTGTACTTTATTGGTACAGTCTCAATATCTAAGCTTGCTTAGAATATTTAGCTAACCTCTTAGGAAGAATTCTCTTCTTTTGGGGCTTTTTTATTGCCCGCGTACCTCTGTTTGCCAAGCAGAAGAAAATGAACGGGGACTTATCACCGTGTTTCCTATTTTTATGTTAAAAATTTAATTTATATTATTTAATATATTCTTCTTTTGGCTTTTCGCCCCGAAAGACGTAATTTTCGCCGCTCCCTTGTTACCGTTAATGTTAAGGCTGAGCCTCACTCTTCCTGGTGGGGTTCCATATTGGCATTTTTTTTGGGTGTTTGCAGGCACCCGCAAGCAGGGGCCTTTGTGTGCTTCTTAGGTTTGCATGCCGCAGCGTTGCTGAAAACCTAGGGTAACTACTTTTTAAGGTTAACCAACGATTCTAAAGCTACAGTTTCTGTACTTTATTGGTACAGTCTCAATATCTAAGCTTGCTTAGAATATTTAGCTAACCTCTTAGGAAGAATTCTCTTCTTTTGGGGCTTTTTTATTGCCCGCGTACCTCTGTTTGCCAAGCAGAAGAAAATGAACGGGGACTTATCACCGTGTTTCCTATTTTTATGTTAAAAATTTAATTTATATTATTTAATATATTCTTCTTTTGGCTTTTCGCCCCGAAAGACGTAATTTTCGCCGCTCCCTTGTTACCGTTAATGTTAAGGCTGAGCCTCACTCTTCCTGGTGGGGTTCCATATTGGCATTTTTTTTGGGTGTTTGCAGGCACCCGCAAGCAGGGGCCTTTGTGTGCTTCTTAGGTTTGCATGCCGCAGCGTTGCTGAAAACCTAGGGTAACTACTTTTTAAGGTTAACCAACGATTCTAAAGCTACAGTTTCTGTACTTTATTGGTACAGTCTCAATATCTAAGCTTGCTTAGAATATTTAGCTAACCTCTTAGGAAGAATTCTCTTCTTTTGGGGCTTTTTTATTGCCCGCGTACCTCTGTTTGCCAAGCAGAAGAAAATGAACGGGGACTTATCACCGTGTTTCCTATTTTTATGTTAAAAATTTAATTTATATTATTTAATATATTCTTCTTTTGGCTTTTCGCCCCGAAAGACGTAATTTTCGCCGCTCCCTTGTTACCGTTAATGTTAAGGCTGAGCCTCACTCTTCCTGGTGGGGTTCCATATTGGCATTTTTTTTGGGTGTTTGCAGGCACCCGCAAGCAGGGGCCTTTGTGTGCTTCTTAGGTTTGCATGCCGCAGCGTTGCTGAAAACCTAGGGTAACTACTTTTTAAGGTTAACCAACGATTCTAAAGCTACAGTTTCTGTACTTTATTGGTACAGTCTCAATATCTAAGCTTGCTTAGAATATTTAGCTAACCTCTTAGGAAGAATTCTCTTCTTTTGGGGCTTTTTTATTGCCCGCGTACCTCTGTTTGCCAAGCAGAAGAAAATGAACGGGGACTTATCACCGTGTTTCCTATTTTTATGTTAAAAATTTAATTTATATTATTTAATATATTCTTCTTTTGGCTTTTCGCCCCGAAAGACGTAATTTTCGCCGCTCCCTTGTTACCGTTAATGTTAAGGCTGAGCCTCACTCTTCCTGGTGGGGTTCCATATTGGCATTTTTTTTGGGTGTTTGCAGGCACCCGCAAGCAGGGGCCTTTGTGTGCTTCTTAGGTTTGCATGCCGCAGCGTTGCTGAAAACCTAGGGTAACTACTTTTTAAGGTTAACCAACGATTCTAAAGCTACAGTTTCTGTACTTTATTGGTACAGTCTCAATATCTAAGCTTGCTTAGAATATTTAGCTAACCTCTTAGGAAGAATTCTCTTCTTTTGGGGCTTTTTTATTGCCCGCGTACCTCTGTTTGCCAAGCAGAAGAAAATGAACGGGGACTTATCACCGTGTTTCCTATTTTTATGTTAAAAATTTAATTTATATTATTTAATATATTCTTCTTTTGGCTTTTCGCCCCGAAAGACGTAATTTTCGCCGCTCCCTTGTTACCGTTAATGTTAAGGCTGAGCCTCACTCTTCCTGGTGGGGTTCCATATTGGCATTTTTTTTGGGTGTTTGCAGGCACCCGCAAGCAGGGGCCTTTGTGTGCTTCTTAGGTTTGCATGCCGCAGCGTTGCTGAAAACCTAGGGTAACTACTTTTTAAGGTTAACCAACGATTCTAAAGCTACAGTTTCTGTACTTTATTGGTACAGTCTCAATATCTAAGCTTGCTTAGAATATTTAGCTAACCTCTTAGGAAGAATTCTCTTCTTTTGGGGCTTTTTTATTGCCCGCGTACCTCTGTTTGCCAAGCAGAAGAAAATGAACGGGGACTTATCACCGTGTTTCCTATTTTTATGTTAAAAATTTAATTTATATTATTTAATATATTCTTCTTTTGGCTTTTCGCCCCGAAAGACGTAATTTTCGCCGCTCCCTTGTTACCGTTAATGTTAAGGCTGAGCCTCACTCTTCCTGGTGGGGTTCCATATTGGCATTTTTTTTGGGTGTTTGCAGGCACCCGCAAGCAGGGGCCTTTGTGTGCTTCTTAGGTTTGCATGCCGCAGCGTTGCTGAAAACCTAGGGTAACTACTTTTTAAGGTTAACCAACGATTCTAAAGCTACAGTTTCTGTACTTTATTGGTACAGTCTCAATATCTAAGCTTGCTTAGAATATTTAGCTAACCTCTTAGGAAGAATTCTCTTCTTTTGGGGCTTTTTTATTGCCCGCGTACCTCTGTTTGCCAAGCAGAAGAAAATGAACGGGGACTTATCACCGTGTTTCCTATTTTTATGTTAAAAATTTAATTTATATTATTTAATATATTCTTCTTTTGGCTTTTCGCCCCGAAAGACGTAATTTTCGCCGCTCCCTTGTTACCGTTAATGTTAAGGCTGAGCCTCACTCTTCCTGGTGGGGTTCCATATTGGCATTTTTTTTGGGTGTTTGCAGGCACCCGCAAGCAGGGGCCTTTGTGTGCTTCTTAGGTTTGCATGCCGCAGCGTTGCTGAAAACCTAGGGTAACTACTTTTTAAGGTTAACCAACGATTCTAAAGCTACAGTTTCTGTACTTTATTGGTACAGTCTCAATATCTAAGCTTGCTTAGAATATTTAGCTAACCTCTTAGGAAGAATTCTCTTCTTTTGGGGCTTTTTTATTGCCCGCGTACCTCTGTTTGCCAAGCAGAAGAAAATGAACGGGGACTTATCACCGTGTTTCCTATTTTTATGTTAAAAATTTAATTTATATTATTTAATATATTCTTCTTTTGGCTTTTCGCCCCGAAAGACGTAATTTTCGCCGCTCCCTTGTTACCGTTAATGTTAAGGCTGAGCCTCACTCTTCCTGGTGGGGTTCCATATTGGCATTTTTTTTGGGTGTTTGCAGGCACCCGCAAGCAGGGGCCTTTGTGTGCTTCTTAGGTTTGCATGCCGCAGCGTTGCTGAAAACCTAGGGTAACTACTTTTTAAGGTTAACCAACGATTCTAAAGCTACAGTTTCTGTACTTTATTGGTACAGTCTCAATATCTAAGCTTGCTTAGAATATTTAGCTAACCTCTTAGGAAGAATTCTCTTCTTTTGGGGCTTTTTTATTGCCCGCGTACCTCTGTTTGCCAAGCAGAAGAAAATGAACGGGGACTTATCACCGTGTTTCCTATTTTTATGTTAAAAATTTAATTTATATTATTTAATATATTCTTCTTTTGGCTTTTCGCCCCGAAAGACGTAATTTTCGCCGCTCCCTTGTTACCGTTAATGTTAAGGCTGGGCCTCACTCTTCCTGGTGGGGTTCCATATTGGCATTTCTTTTGGGTGTTTGCAGGCACCCGCAAGCAGGGGCCTTTGTGTGCTTCTTAGGTTTGCATGCCGCAGCGTTGCTGAAAACCTAGGGTAACTACTTTTTAAGGTTAACCAACGATTCTAAAGCTACAGTTTCTGTACTTTATTGGTACAGTCTCAATATCTAAGCTTGCTTAGAATATTTAGCTAACCTCTTAGGAAGAATTCTCTTCTTTTGGGGCTTTTTTATTGCCCGCGTACCTCTGTTTGCCAAGCAGAAGAAAATGAACGGGGACTTATCACCGTGTTTCCTATTTTTATGTTAAAAATTTAATTTATATTATTTAATATATTCTTCTTTTGGCTTTTCGCCCCGAAAGACGTAATTTTCGCCGCTCCCTTGTTACCGTTAATGTTAAGGCTGAGCCTCACTCTTCCTGGTGGGGTTCCATATTGGCATTTTTTTTGGGTGTTTGCAGGCACCCGCAAGCAGGGGCCTTTGTGTGCTTCTTAGGTTTGCATGCCGCAGCGTTGCTGAAAACCTAGGGTAACTACTTTTTAAGGTTAACCAACGATTCTAAAGCTACAGTTTCTGTACTTTATTGGTACAGTCTCAATATCTAAGCTTGCTTAGAATATTTAGCTAACCTCTTAGGAAGAATTCTCTTCTTTTGGGGCTTTTTTATTGCCCGCGTACCTCTGTTTGCCAAGCAGAAGAAAATGAACGGGGACTTATCACCGTGTTTCCTATTTTTATGTTAAAAATTTAATTTATATTATTTAATATATTCTTCTTTTGGCTTTTCGCCCCGAAAGACGTAATTTTCGCCGCTCCCTTGTTACCGTTAATGTTAAGGCTGAGCCTCACTCTTCCTGGTGGGGTTCCATATTGGCATTTTTTTTGGGTGTTTGCAGGCACCCGCAAGCAGGGGCCTTTGTGTGCTTCTTAGGTTTGCATGCCGCAGCGTTGCTGAAAACCTAGGGTAACTACTTTTTAAGGTTAACCAACGATTCTAAAGCTACAGTTTCTGTACTTTATTGGTACAGTCTCAATATCTAAGCTTGCTTAGAATATTTAGCTAACCTCTTAGGAAGAATTCTCTTCTTTTGGGGCTTTTTTATTGCCCGCGTACCTCTGTTTGCCAAGCAGAAGAAAATGAACGGGGACTTATCACCGTGTTTCCTATTTTTATGTTAAAAATTTAATTTATATTATTTAATATATTCTTCTTTTGGCTTTTCGCCCCGAAAGACGTAATTTTCGCCGCTCCCTTGTTACCGTTAATGTTAAGGCTGAGCCTCACTCTTCCTGGTGGGGTTCCATATTGGCATTTTTTTTGGGTGTTTGCAGGCACCCGCAAGCAGGGGCCTTTGTGTGCTTCTTAGGTTTGCATGCCGCAGCGTTGCTGAAAACCTAGGGTAACTACTTTTTAAGGTTAACCAACGATTCTAAAGCTACAGTTTCTGTACTTTATTGGTACAGTCTCAATATCTAAGCTTGCTTAGAATATTTAGCTAACCTCTTAGGAAGAATTCTCTTCTTTTGGGGCTTTTTTATTGCCCGCGTACCTCTGTTTGCCAAGCAGAAGAAAATGAACGGGGACTTATCACCGTGTTTCCTATTTTTATGTTAAAAATTTAATTTATATTATTTAATATATTCTTCTTTTGGCTTTTCGCCCCGAAAGACGTAATTTTCGCCGCTCCCTTGTTACCGTTAATGTTAAGGCTGGGCCTCACTCTTCCTGGTGGGGTTCCATATTGGCATTTCTTTTGGGTGTTTGCAGGCACCCGCAAGCAGGGGCCTTTGTGTGCTTCTTAGGTTTGCATGCCGCAGCGTTGCTGAAAACCTAGGGTAACTACTTTTTAAGGTTAACCAACGATTCTAAAGCTACAGTTTCTGTACTTTATTGGTACAGTCTCAATATCTAAGCTTGCTTAGAATATTTAGCTAACCTCTTAGGAAGAATTCTCTTCTTTTGGGGCTTTTTTATTGCCCGCGTACCTCTGTTTGCCAAGCAGAAGAAAATGAACGGGGACTTATCACCGTGTTTCCTATTTTTATGTTAAAAATTTAATTTATATTATTTAATATATTCTTCTTTTGGCTTTTCGCCCCGAAAGACGTAATTTTCGCCGCTCCCTTGTTACCGTTAATGTTAAGGCTGAGCCTCACTCTTCCTGGTGGGGTTCCATATTGGCATTTTTTTTGGGTGTTTGCAGGCACCCGCAAGCAGGGGCCTTTGTGTGCTTCTTAGGTTTGCATGCCGCAGCGTTGCTGAAAACCTAGGGTAACTACTTTTTAAGGTTAACCAACGATTCTAAAGCTACAGTTTCTGTACTTTATTGGTACAGTCTCAATATCTAAGCTTGCTTAGAATATTTAGCTAACCTCTTAGGAAGAATTCTCTTCTTTTGGGGCTTTTTTATTGCCCGCGTACCTCTGTTTGCCAAGCAGAAGAAAATGAACGGGGACTTATCACCGTGTTTCCTATTTTTATGTTAAAAATTTAATTTATATTATTTAATATATTCTTCTTTTGGCTTTTCGCCCCGAAAGACGTAATTTTCGCCGCTCCCTTGTTACCGTTAATGTTAAGGCTGAGCCTCACTCTTCCTGGTGGGGTTCCATATTGGCATTTTTTTTGGGTGTTTGCAGGCACCCGCAAGCAGGGGCCTTTGTGTGCTTCTTAGGTTTGCATGCCGCAGCGTTGCTGAAAACCTAGGGTAACTACTTTTTAAGGTTAACCAACGATTCTAAAGCTACAGTTTCTGTACTTTATTGGTACAGTCTCAATATCTAAGCTTGCTTAGAATATTTAGCTAACCTCTTAGGAAGAATTCTCTTCTTTTGGGGCTTTTTTATTGCCCGCGTACCTCTGTTTGCCAAGCAGAAGAAAATGAACGGGGACTTATCACCGTGTTTCCTATTTTTATGTTAAAAATTTAATTTATATTATTTAATATATTCTTCTTTTGGCTTTTCGCCCCGAAAGACGTAATTTTCGCCGCTCCCTTGTTACCGTTAATGTTAAGGCTGAGCCTCACTCTTCCTGGTGGGGTTCCATATTGGCATTTTTTTTGGGTGTTTGCAGGCACCCGCAAGCAGGGGCCTTTGTGTGCTTCTTAGGTTTGCATGCCGCAGCGTTGCTGAAAACCTAGGGTAACTACTTTTTAAGGTTAACCAACGATTCTAAAGCTACAGTTTCTGTACTTTATTGGTACAGTCTCAATATCTAAGCTTGCTTAGAATATTTAGCTAACCTCTTAGGAAGAATTCTCTTCTTTTGGGGCTTTTTTATTGCCCGCGTACCTCTGTTTGCCAAGCAGAAGAAAATGAACGGGGACTTATCACCGTGTTTCCTATTTTTATGTTAAAAATTTAATTTATATTATTTAATATATTCTTCTTTTGGCTTTTCGCCCCGAAAGACGTAATTTTCGCCGCTCCCTTGTTACCGTTAATGTTAAGGCTGGGCCTCACTCTTCCTGGTGGGGTTCCATATTGGCATTTTTTTTGGGTGTTTGCAGGCACCCGCAAGCAGGGGCCTTTGTGTGCTTCTTAGGTTTGCATGCCGCAGCGTTGCTGAAAACCTAGGGTAACTACTTTTTAAGGTTAACCAACGATTCTAAAGCTACAGTTTCTGTACTTTATTGGTACAGTCTCAATATCTAAGCTTGCTTAGAATATTTAGCTAACCTCTTAGGAAGAATTCTCTTCTTTTGGGGCTTTTTTATTGCCCGCGTACCTCTGTTTGCCAAGCAGAAGAAAATGAACGGGGACTTATCACCGTGTTTCCTATTTTTATGTTAAAAATTTAATTTATATTATTTAATATATTCTTCTTTTGGCTTTTCGCCCCGAAAGACGTAATTTTCGCCGCTCCCTTGTTACCGTTAATGTTAAGGCTGAGCCTCACTCTTCCTGGTGGGGTTCCATATTGGCATTTTTTTTGGGTGTTTGCAGGCACCCGCAAGCAGGGGCCTTTGTGTGCTTCTTAGGTTTGCATGCCGCAGCGTTGCTGAAAACCTAGGGTAACTACTTTTTAAGGTTAACCAACGATTCTAAAGCTACAGTTTCTGTACTTTATTGGTACAGTCTCAATATCTAAGCTTGCTTAGAATATTTAGCTAACCTCTTAGGAAGAATTCTCTTCTTTTGGGGCTTTTTTATTGCCCGCGTACCTCTGTTTGCCAAGCAGAAGAAAATGAACGGGGACTTATCACCGTGTTTCCTATTTTTATGTTAAAAATTTAATTTATATTATTTAATATATTCTTCTTTTGGCTTTTCGCCCCGAAAGACGTAATTTTCGCCGCTCCCTTGTTACCGTTAATGTTAAGGCTGAGCCTCACTCTTCCTGGTGGGGTTCCATATTGGCATTTTTTTTGGGTGTTTGCAGGCACCCGCAAGCAGGGGCCTTTGTGTGCTTCTTAGGTTTGCATGCCGCAGCGTTGCTGAAAACCTAGGGTAACTACTTTTTAAGGTTAACCAACGATTCTAAAGCTACAGTTTCTGTACTTTATTGGTACAGTCTCAATATCTAAGCTTGCTTAGAATATTTAGCTAACCTCTTAGGAAGAATTCTCTTCTTTTGGGGCTTTTTTATTGCCCGCGTACCTCTGTTTGCCAAGCAGAAGAAAATGAACGGGGACTTATCACCGTGTTTCCTATTTTTATGTTAAAAATTTAATTTATATTATTTAATATATTCTTCTTTTGGCTTTTCGCCCCGAAAGACGTAATTTTCGCCGCTCCCTTGTTACCGTTAATGTTAAGGCTGAGCCTCACTCTTCCTGGTGGGGTTCCATATTGGCATTTTTTTTGGGTGTTTGCAGGCACCCGCAAGCAGGGGCCTTTGTGTGCTTCTTAGGTTTGCATGCCGCAGCGTTGCTGAAAACCTAGGGTAACTACTTTTTAAGGTTAACCAACGATTCTAAAGCTACAGTTTCTGTACTTTATTGGTACAGTCTCAATATCTAAGCTTGCTTAGAATATTTAGCTAACCTCTTAGGAAGAATTCTCTTCTTTTGGGGCTTTTTTATTGCCCGCGTACCTCTGTTTGCCAAGCAGAAGAAAATGAACGGGGACTTATCACCGTGTTTCCTATTTTTATGTTAAAAATTTAATTTATATTATTTAATATATTCTTCTTTTGGCTTTTCGCCCCGAAAGACGTAATTTTCGCCGCTCCCTTGTTACCGTTAATGTTAAGGCTGAGCCTCACTCTTCCTGGTGGGGTTCCATATTGGCATTTTTTTTGGGTGTTTGCAGGCACCCGCAAGCAGGGGCCTTTGTGTGCTTCTTAGGTTTGCATGCCGCAGCGTTGCTGAAAACCTAGGGTAACTACTTTTTAAGGTTAACCAACGATTCTAAAGCTACAGTTTCTGTACTTTATTGGTACAGTCTCAATATCTAAGCTTGCTTAGAATATTTAGCTAACCTCTTAGGAAGAATTCTCTTCTTTTGGGGCTTTTTTATTGCCCGCGTACCTCTGTTTGCCAAGCAGAAGAAAATGAACGGGGACTTATCACCGTGTTTCCTATTTTTATGTTAAAAATTTAATTTATATTATTTAATATATTCTTCTTTTGGCTTTTCGCCCCGAAAGACGTAATTTTCGCCGCTCCCTTGTTACCGTTAATGTTAAGGCTGAGCCTCACTCTTCCTGGTGGGGTTCCATATTGGCATTTTTTTTGGGTGTTTGCAGGCACCCGCAAGCAGGGGCCTTTGTGTGCTTCTTAGGTTTGCATGCCGCAGCGTTGCTGAAAACCTAGGGTAACTACTTTTTAAGGTTAACCAACGATTCTAAAGCTACAGTTTCTGTACTTTATTGGTACAGTCTCAATATCTAAGCTTGCTTAGAATATTTAGCTAACCTCTTAGGAAGAATTCTCTTCTTTTGGGGCTTTTTTATTGCCCGCGTACCTCTGTTTGCCAAGCAGAAGAAAATGAACGGGGACTTATCACCGTGTTTCCTATTTTTATGTTAAAAATTTAATTTATATTATTTAATATATTCTTCTTTTGGCTTTTCGCCCCGAAAGACGTAATTTTCGCCGCTCCCTTGTTACCGTTAATGTTAAGGCTGAGCCTCACTCTTCCTGGTGGGGTTCCATATTGGCATTTTTTTTGGGTGTTTGCAGGCACCCGCAAGCAGGGGCCTTTGTGTGCTTCTTAGGTTTGCATGCCGCAGCGTTGCTGAAAACCTAGGGTAACTACTTTTTAAGGTTAACCAACGATTCTAAAGCTACAGTTTCTGTACTTTATTGGTACAGTCTCAATATCTAAGCTTGCTTAGAATATTTAGCTAACCTCTTAGGAAGAATTCTCTTCTTTTGGGGCTTTTTTATTGCCCGCGTACCTCTGTTTGCCAAGCAGAAGAAAATGAACGGGGACTTATCACCGTGTTTCCTATTTTTATGTTAAAAATTTAATTTATATTATTTAATATATTCTTCTTTTGGCTTTTCGCCCCGAAAGACGTAATTTTCGCCGCTCCCTTGTTACCGTTAATGTTAAGGCTGAGCCTCACTCTTCCTGGTGGGGTTCCATATTGGCATTTTTTTTGGGTGTTTGCAGGCACCCGCAAGCAGGGGCCTTTGTGTGCTTCTTAGGTTTGCATGCCGCAGCGTTGCTGAAAACCTAGGGTAACTACTTTTTAAGGTTAACCAACGATTCTAAAGCTACAGTTTCTGTACTTTATTGGTACAGTCTCAATATCTAAGCTTGCTTAGAATATTTAGCTAACCTCTTAGGAAGAATTCTCTTCTTTTGGGGCTTTTTTATTGCCCGCGTACCTCTGTTTGCCAAGCAGAAGAAAATGAACGGGGACTTATCACCGTGTTTCCTATTTTTATGTTAAAAATTTAATTTATATTATTTAATATATTCTTCTTTTGGCTTTTCGCCCCGAAAGACGTAATTTTCGCCGCTCCCTTGTTACCGCTAATGTTAAGGCTGAGCCTCACTCTTCCTGGTGGGGTTCCATATTGGCATTTTTTTTGGGTGTTTGCAGGCACCCGCAAGCAGGGGCCTTTGTGTGCTTCTTAGGTTTGCATGCCGCAGCGTTGCTGAAAACCTAGGGTAACTACTTTTTAAGGTTAACCAACGATTCTAAAGCTACAGTTTCTGTACTTTATTGGTACAGTCTCAATATCTAAGCTTGCTTAGAATATTTAGCTAACCTCTTAGGAAGAATTCTCTTCTTTTGGGGCTTTTTTATTGCCCGCGTACCTCTGTTTGCCAAGCAGAAGAAAATGAACGGGGACTTATCACCGTGTTTCCTATTTTTATGTTAAAAATTTAATTTATATTATTTAATATATTCTTCTTTTGGCTTTTCGCCCCGAAAGACGTAATTTTCGCCGCTCCCTTGTTACCGTTAATGTTAAGGCTGAGCCTCACTCTTCCTGGTGGGGTTCCATATTGGCATTTTTTTTGGGTGTTTGCAGGCACCCGCAAGCAGGGGCCTTTGTGTGCTTCTTAGGTTTGCATGCCGCAGCGTTGCTGAAAACCTAGGGTAACTACTTTTTAAGGTTAACCAACGATTCTAAAGCTACAGTTTCTGTACTTTATTGGTACAGTCTCAATATCTAAGCTTGCTTAGAATATTTAGCTAACCTCTTAGGAAGAATTCTCTTCTTTTGGGGCTTTTTTATTGCCCGCGTACCTCTGTTTGCCAAGCAGAAGAAAATGAACGGGGACTTATCACCGTGTTTCCTATTTTTATGTTAAAAATTTAATTTATATTATTTAATATATTCTTCTTTTGGCTTTTCGCCCCGAAAGACGTAATTTTCGCCGCTCCCTTGTTACCGTTAATGTTAAGGCTGAGCCTCACTCTTCCTGGTGGGGTTCCATATTGGCATTTTTTTTGGGTGTTTGCAGGCACCCGCAAGCAGGGGCCTTTGTGTGCTTCTTAGGTTTGCATGCCGCAGCGTTGCTGAAAACCTAGGGTAACTACTTTTTAAGGTTAACCAACGATTCTAAAGCTACAGTTTCTGTACTTTATTGGTACAGTCTCAATATCTAAGCTTGCTTAGAATATTTAGCTAACCTCTTAGGAAGAATTCTCTTCTTTTGGGGCTTTTTTATTGCCCGCGTACCTCTGTTTGCCAAGCAGAAGAAAATGAACGGGGACTTATCACCGTGTTTCCTATTTTTATGTTAAAAATTTAATTTATATTATTTAATATATTCTTCTTTTGGCTTTTCGCCCCGAAAGACGTAATTTTCGCCGCTCCCTTGTTACCGTTAATGTTAAGGCTGAGCCTCACTCTTCCTGGTGGGGTTCCATATTGGCATTTTTTTTGGGTGTTTGCAGGCACCCGCAAGCAGGGGCCTTTGTGTGCTTCTTAGGTTTGCATGCCGCAGCGTTGCTGAAAACCTAGGGTAACTACTTTTTAAGGTTAACCAACGATTCTAAAGCTACAGTTTCTGTACTTTATTGGTACAGTCTCAATATCTAAGCTTGCTTAGAATATTTAGCTAACCTCTTAGGAAGAATTCTCTTCTTTTGGGGCTTTTTTATTGCCCGCGTACCTCTGTTTGCCAAGCAGAAGAAAATGAACGGGGACTTATCACCGTGTTTCCTATTTTTATGTTAAAAATTTAATTTATATTATTTAATATATTCTTCTTTTGGCTTTTCGCCCCGAAAGACGTAATTTTCGCCGCTCCCTTGTTACCGTTAATGTTAAGGCTGAGCCTCACTCTTCCTGGTGGGGTTCCATATTGGCATTTTTTTTGGGTGTTTGCAGGCACCCGCAAGCAGGGGCCTTTGTGTGCTTCTTAGGTTTGCATGCCGCAGCGTTGCTGAAAACCTAGGGTAACTACTTTTTAAGGTTAACCAACGATTCTAAAGCTACAGTTTCTGTACTTTATTGGTACAGTCTCAATATCTAAGCTTGCTTAGAATATTTAGCTAACCTCTTAGGAAGAATTCTCTTCTTTTGGGGCTTTTTTATTGCCCGCGTACCTCTGTTTGCCAAGCAGAAGAAAATGAACGGGGACTTATCACCGTGTTTCCTATTTTTATGTTAAAAATTTAATTTATATTATTTAATATATTCTTCTTTTGGCTTTTCGCCCCGAAAGACGTAATTTTCGCCGCTCCCTTGTTACCGTTAATGTTAAGGCTGAGCCTCACTCTTCCTGGTGGGGTTCCATATTGGCATTTTTTTTGGGTGTTTGCAGGCACCCGCAAGCAGGGGCCTTTGTGTGCTTCTTAGGTTTGCATGCCGCAGCGTTGCTGAAAACCTAGGGTAACTACTTTTTAAGGTTAACCAACGATTCTAAAGCTACAGTTTCTGTACTTTATTGGTACAGTCTCAATATCTAAGCTTGCTTAGAATATTTAGCTAACCTCTTAGGAAGAATTCTCTTCTTTTGGGGCTTTTTTATTGCCCGCGTACCTCTGTTTGCCAAGCAGAAGAAAATGAACGGGGACTTATCACCGTGTTTCCTATTTTTATGTTAAAAATTTAATTTATATTATTTAATATATTCTTCTTTTGGCTTTTCGCCCCGAAAGACGTAATTTTCGCCGCTCCCTTGTTACCGTTAATGTTAAGGCTGAGCCTCACTCTTCCTGGTGGGGTTCCATATTGGCATTTTTTTTGGGTGTTTGCAGGCACCCGCAAGCAGGGGCCTTTGTGTGCTTCTTAGGTTTGCATGCCGCAGCGTTGCTGAAAACCTAGGGTAACTACTTTTTAAGGTTAACCAACGATTCTAAAGCTACAGTTTCTGTACTTTATTGGTACAGTCTCAATATCTAAGCTTGCTTAGAATATTTAGCTAACCTCTTAGGAAGAATTCTCTTCTTTTGGGGCTTTTTTATTGCCCGCGTACCTCTGTTTGCCAAGCAGAAGAAAATGAACGGGGACTTATCACCGTGTTTCCTATTTTTATGTTAAAAATTTAATTTATATTATTTAATATATTCTTCTTTTGGCTTTTCGCCCCGAAAGACGTAATTTTCGCCGCTCCCTTGTTACCGTTAATGTTAAGGCTGAGCCTCACTCTTCCTGGTGGGGTTCCATATTGGCATTTTTTTTGGGTGTTTGCAGGCACCCGCAAGCAGGGGCCTTTGTGTGCTTCTTAGGTTTGCATGCCGCAGCGTTGCTGAAAACCTAGGGTAACTACTTTTTAAGGTTAACCAACGATTCTAAAGCTACAGTTTCTGTACTTTATTGGTACAGTCTCAATATCTAAGCTTGCTTAGAATATTTAGCTAACCTCTTAGGAAGAATTCTCTTCTTTTGGGGCTTTTTTATTGCCCGCGTACCTCTGTTTGCCAAGCAGAAGAAAATGAACGGGGACTTATCACCGTGTTTCCTATTTTTATGTTAAAAATTTAATTTATATTATTTAATATATTCTTCTTTTGGCTTTTCGCCCCGAAAGACGTAATTTTCGCCGCTCCCTTGTTACCGTTAATGTTAAGGCTGAGCCTCACTCTTCCTGGTGGGGTTCCATATTGGCATTTTTTTTGGGTGTTTGCAGGCACCCGCAAGCAGGGGCCTTTGTGTGCTTCTTAGGTTTGCATGCCGCAGCGTTGCTGAAAACCTAG